>CAUYON010030412.1:0-11948 GCA_963573935.1 Arctocebus calabarensis
GAAGAAATGCTCACCATCCTTAATGATCAGAGAAATGCAAATCAAAACTACTTTGAGATATCATCTAACTCCAGTAAGATTAGGACATATAACAATATCCCAAAACCAGAGATGTTGGCATGGATGTGGAGAAAGGGGAACACCTCCACTGTTGGTGGGAATCCAAACTAGTACATTCGTTTTGGAAAGATATTTGGAGAATACTTAGAGATCTAAAAATAGATCTACCATTTGATCCTATAATTCCTTTATTGGGTATATATCCTGAAGACCAAAAATCACATCATAATAAAGATATTTGTACCAGAATGTTTATTGTAGCCCAATTCATAATTGCTAAGTCGTGGAAGAAGCCCAAATGCCCATCAACCCACGAATGGATTAATAAATTGTGGTACATGTATACCGTGGAATACTATGCAGCCTTCAAGAAAGATGGGGACTTTACCTCTTTTGTGTTTACATGGATGGAGCTGGAACATATTCTTCTTAGCAAAGTATCTCAAGAATGGAAGAAAAAGTATCCAATGTACTCAGCCCTAATAAGAATCTAATTTATAGCTTTCATATGAAGGCTAAAACCCAATTATAACACAAGAATATAGGGAAAAGAGAAAGGGAGGGGAGGGGGGAGGATGGGTGGAGGGAGGGCAGTTAGTGGGATCACACCTACGGTGCATCTTAGCAGGGTACTGGGGAAACTTATTAAATGTAGAGTATCAATGTTATAGTGATCAAGAAAATGCCATGAAGGCTATCTCTAACAGTACGATCAAAATATTTCTGATTGTATATGAAGCATATTGTGCCCTATGATTGCATCAATGTACACAATTATGATTTAATAAAATTCTTTAAAAAAAAAAGTTTTAAAATAAGACCTAGTTTTGCTCTCTCACCCAGGCTGGAGTGCAGTGGTGTAATCATAGCTCATTATAGCCTTGAACTCCTGCACTCAAGCAATCCTCCCACTTCGGCCTCCCAAGTGGCAAAGACTACATGCATGAGTCACCATGCCAAATTTTTAAATTTTTTATTTTACTTTTTAAAAATTTTAAACGTTTTAAAACTTTTCTGTAGACATGGTGTCACATTGTGTTGCGCAGGCTTGTCTCTAACTCCTGGCCTCAAACAATTCTCCTCCCTCAGCTTCCCAAGGTGCTGGGGGTACAGGTGTTACCACAGGACCTGGCTGAATTATTTTAAAATAAATTTCCTCAGGTTTAAATAAGTAAAGTAGTGAGAAGTAACAATTGTTCTGATGTTAACAATTGTGATAGGGAGAACAGTTCAGTAAGGCAAGGGAAACTCTGCTAGGTCATGGTTCCTGCTTATTTGTGTGATTGGTTGAGAATTCTTGACTTTGAACAAGTAACTGAAGATAAGAACCTTTTAGCTATTAGCAGGAGTCCAGGGGGAGCTTAACATAGGGTTGTATGTATTATAGCTATAGATAGCTTCCATACCTTGTGATGTTCTGTTAACTCAGGACATGCGTGAGAAGATTTGGGAGATAGGTTGTCCATTATGTTCTACACAAGACGTTTATTTTTTACTTATTTATTTATTTATTTATTTTTTTGGTGGGGGACAAGAGTCTCAGTGGGTCACCCTGGGTAAAGTGCTATGGTGTCATACTAGCTCACAGCAACCTCAAACTCGTGGGCTAAAGCAATCCTCTTTGCCTCAGCCTCCCAAGTAGTTGAGACTAAAGGCACCTGTCACAACGCCTGGCTAGTTAATGCCTGGCTAGTTTTTTTCTATTTTTACTAGAAAGTAGGTCTCAGATCTTGGTCAGGCTGGTCTTGAACTCTTAAGCTCAAGCAATCTGCCCAACTTGGCTTCTCAGAGTGCTAGGATTACAGGCCTGAGCCAGAAATTGTTCATTTTTTATGACTTGATAAGAGTGTTTATACAATTAGGCTTCAAAGGGTACAGATAAACAAATTTGCCTGTCCTTCATTTTTTCTAGCTAATTTAGATGTTTAGAATAATTCTCAACTATATCTTGTCTATGGTTATTCTAAAAGGCAGTATTCTGATCAAAGGTAGAATTATTAGCTGAAAGGCATGATAAGCATCTTAGCTTTCCCATATTTCCGATTTAGATAACTATTTTTTTTTTTATTATTAGTATCTTAATATCCAACTTATAGCATGCTCTGTGTTAAGTAGTTCTCTTGGAAAACCCTCTACAATGTAGAAAGGAAACATAAATAAAACAAAGTATTTCCTTTGTACCCCTCACATTTCCCAGCATAGTACTCTGCATACACTAGTTATTCAATGATTGTTGATAAATGAAATAATGAATTAATGAGTATTACAAAAGGGATGCAGCAACATTAAAAACAAATCTTAAAAACTATATGCTGTTCATATTGAAGTTATATAAGACAATATAGTGTTATATAACACAGGAATCACAATTATTAGAGGGCTAAATGAAAGAACAGAGACATTCATGCATTGAAAAGGACTTTAATAAAAAAAGAACAGTGACATGAAGACTCCAGTTAATAAACTTTTAAAGTTAACTAAGGTTCTGCTTTAGTAGAGTAATTGTATAGATGATGAAGAGGAAATAAAGATAAAAGATTCATCTGATTCAGTTCAATAAAATATAGAGTATACTGTGTAAAACAGGTTTTGTTTTTTTTTTTTTTGAGACAGAGAGTCAAGCTGTCACCCTGGATAGAGTTCTGTGGCATCACAGCTCACAGTAACCTCCAACTCCTGGGCTCAAGCAATTCTCCTGCCTCCACCTCCCAAGTAGCTGGGACTACAGGCGCCCGCCACAATGCCCAGCTATGTTTTGGTTGCAGCCATCACTGTTGTTTGGTGGGCCCAGGCTGGATTCAAACCCGCCAGCTCAGATGTACATGGCTGGCGCCTTAGCCGCTTGAGCCACAGTATGAGATTATAGGAGATGAAGATTAGTTACACAGGTACTGGGAACATAAGAAAATCTGATGTTTATATATTAGTTTTGGAAGAGGATTGACATTTTACCATATTTTATGATATTTAGATTTATCATGTAAGAAAATAACATGTCTAGTACTGGAGAGAATAACAATTTCATTTTTATGTATTTTTTCAGCCACTATAGATTCCCTCACTATTAGTTTATAGTGGGAATGTTTAACATTTCATTCCTAAACATGTGTACAAGATATTTTACCTGATTTTTTTGAAGGTTAGCTTCTTCTAAGAGTTGCATGCTATTTCGGGCTCTTGTAATAGCTTCAAATTTCTCATTTTCTAATTCATTACATGTTGCTTGTAGGTCTCTGGTATGTTTTTCCAGATGTGTTTTTTCTGCTCTTAATTGGTTGGCCTCTTGGATTTCCACACATAATCTAGAAATTAATTATCACATTCTGAAAGTTAAATATTTTTAAAGGAAAGGAGAAAAATAAGATACTTACTGAGCACTTATTATAGGACAGGTCTTTTATAGGTCTTATACAGGACAAGAAACTTTTTGCATGTACTATTTTATTTGATCCTCACCATAGTTCTCTAAAGTAAGTTTTGGTATCTCAATTTTACAGAACAGACATACTCAGAGAGGTAAAGCATTTGATTGAGCTCACATAGCTAATGAGCAGGGGGGTTGAGACTGAGGCTAGATATTCTGACTCTATGTTACACTTGATATGATGTCACACAGTATTATATAGCTACATGACAATGCTATAAGCAAATCCTTAAGGAATGAGTTGTTCTATATGTTTATATGGTCTTTCTTTTTTTTTTCCTTTTTCCTTTTTGCTTGGCTCCCCTTTCCTACTCTCTACCCAGGCAATAAATGTTAACTTAGATACAATAATGTATATCTTTAAATATTTTTCTCCATGTTCATATAATCTCATACACACATTCCTTTGTATGTGTATGTATCATTTATACACATGTATAAATGGAACATTCCCTCATATATACACATGTATATACACATACAAATGAATACAAATAAATACACAGACATAGTATATATACAGCTATTCATAGGACTTTTTATGTTATAAAAATTAAAACATTGTATAAACTCTTTTCTGTACTTGCTTGTCCCATTCAATAATATCCTATAGAAAGTCTGATGGATATAACTTTATTTCACTGTTAATGTATATTTGCCTGACTACTACAGAGTTTAAGCATAAACTCTTACATGGATTTTACTTTTTGAGTTTCCTCTTCATCTCCTCTGCACATATTTCCTGATCAGTTGTTTGCATTACTCATTCCTTTATAAGAACTCTGAGTATTATAGGTATTAACCCTCTTCTGTCCTTTATGCTTTCAGATACTTTTCCAAACCTACTGTTTTCTTGTTGTTGCCTATTGACTCTATTTCAGGAATGTTTACCACACTAACAATTTGATACAGCTAAACTTGCTGATTTTTTTTCAATTTTTTTTTATTTTAGTTTTTATAAAGATGCTCTCTTTCATCCATAGATTTATTAATGTAATCTCCTAGATTTCCTCAAAAGATTGCTATGATTTTATATTTTTACCTTTAAATTTTTAATCTATCTGGAATTTACTTCTGACTATGGTATAAGAGAGGAATCCAATGTAAGTTCCAGATTGATGGCCAGTAGTATGAGTACCATTAGTATCTAATGAATTGAAATACTCTTGTTAGCATCCCCCAAATATGCAAATATCATAATTTACTTGTGGATTATCATGTTTTATTGCTCTATTTGCCAATTCTATACTCGACTCATATTAATTTGTTTAAAGTAGCATTATTCTGATATTTTCTGGTAAGACATATTTCATACTTTTGTTATGTTCAGGCACTTCTTAATTCTAAGTGGTAGAAAAAGAATCATTCTATACACCCTCTCTCCTATTACCCACATCCAAATACTCCTCCTGCCAATGAAGTGGCTTATTTCATGTTTTTGGTAATTATGATTAAGTTCGTGTCTGCTTAAATTTAATCTGTGGGAATTCTGAGTAGCTTACCTTATAAAAATGTTCAACTTATAAAAATATGTTTATTGTAGTTTATCATCAAGATGTTGAAGATGAAGAAGGTTTTACCAGAATATTTAGTCTGCCATTATGTTATGGAATAGTCTGCACATTCATTGTAAATCATTTTGTTCTTCTCCACATCTAACCCGTGGTACTAAGCTGTAAGTCCACCCATATATTTGCCTCAAACCTTGAGAACAGACATTAATGGCAAAATACATCTGTTATACCTGGCCTCTGTTCTTCTTTGTATTGATAATATTGGACTTTATGTGAGTCCTGTGCTCCCAGGAAAACAGAGATGGCTAAAAACTCCACACTTGTTTTCTAACCTCCCCCAATCTTTTTGTCTTCCAAAAAAAGAATTAACAGCAAAAAAAAACCTCCTGCCCTCGTATATTCCAAGATAAGATGCACCTCCATCCTTTCTCATGACTCTTATAAGACTCATGCATGCCTCACTGGATAATCCGCCTATATAAAACCTCAGGCCCCTTCCTTTTCTTTGAAATATTCCTCATGAATAGACATTCTTCATACTGCAATAGTTGAATAAAATCATCTCCTAAACTATCTGGTGTATTTGATCATTTATAGTACTATCGAGTCCCTTAAACTACCCAACTAAATCTTGAAAGGAAAGAAAATTTTAACTAAATTCTATATTTCAATTACTTTCATATTATTCCCTTTGAAGCTCTCAAACACATATACACACATACAGCCTATTGTAGCCCAGTTTTTTGAATGCATTCAGCCTAGGAAGCGGATATTTGCTGAAGAAAAAGAGAAGGTGATTTGGATTCTAACTGAATGATGTATAAAGATGGATGTATTCTATAAAAAATATGGGTGAAATCTCAAACAGTAATTCAGGTTGATAGTAGGAGCCAATTAAGACTCACTTACACTGGTAAATAATTTTTTTCCCTAAGATTTTAAGTAGGTGAATGATGGAGGTCAGAAGGCAGTAGGGGTTATTATACAATACAAGTAAGAGATGTCTATCAATCAAGCTGCTTTCTAAATTTTTACTTATCTTTGAAAAACCCTGCTTTTAATTGTAGTATCCATGGGTGAATTTTCCCTACTGAGGAGAATGTAAAACAATGTAGTGATCATTTAAACAATATTTATATATCAGAACATTCCTTGCATTTTTTTTTAAATTTTATTTATTTATTTATTTATTTTTGGTAGAGACAGAGTCTCACCCTATCACCCTCTGTAGAGTGCAGTGGCGTCACACACCTCACAGCAACTCCAACTCCTGGGCTTAGGCGAGTCTCTTGCCTCAGCCTCCCGAGTAGCTGGGACTACACGTGCCCGCCACAATGCCTGGCTATTTTTCTGTTTTGCAGTTTGGGTCGAGGCTGGGTTTGAACCTGCCACCTTCAGTACATGGAGTCGGCACCCTACTCGATGAGCCACAGGCACCGCCCATCCCTTGCATTTTTTTAAACTATTAAATACGTACAATATAGTTTAAGAATTTTTTGCCAAGTGTGGAGATAATTAGATGTCACCAGATACTAATCACCCCTGGTACCCCAGAACCTAAAACACCAACAGGTATACAGTATACAGTAGGTGCTCAACAATATATATGTTGAATAAATGATGCTTCATTTGTGTATACAGAAGTCCTTCTCGGGAGAGTCTTAAAAGATTCTTTCTCCTGATAATGCATAAAAAATAATTTCTGGTTCACATAGGGACATATTTCAGTTTTCTGTTAGACCTTTTCCCACTACTCTTACTCAATAGGCATAGGAATAGGAGGTCCAAATATGCTTTGCATATGCCTCCCTTATCCTGCCCAAAACAAAATTACCAAAACCAAACATAGTTGGGCATTGTGGCAGGCACCTGTAGTCCCAGCTACTCAGGAGGCCGAGGCAAGAGAATCATCTAAGCCCAGGAGTTGGAGGTTGCTGTGAGCTGTGTGATGCCACAACATTCTACCAAGGACAATAAAGTGAGACTCTGTCTCTACAAAAACAAACAAACAAAAAAACTATTATAACTTTATTTTACTTCTTTTATTTTCTTTTCATAATTTATTATTATTATTGATTCCTTCAATGTTCAAACATTTTTTTCCTCTATTTTCAGTCATGTTAAATCTCACATGATAAAACTCTTAGCACACAAAAAAAGGCATTTTTAAACGGAGGGGTGGGCATATATTTATTGTCAACTTTATTACAGCCAAATCAAATGAAAAGATTTTATTAGAACAAAATAAAATCATCACAGCACGTAAAAAAGTCTGTGTTTCTTATTTTGTATTTGGGGGGGGCAGAGTCTCACTACTCGCCTCGGTAGAGTGCTGTGGCATCACAGCTCACAGTAACCTCCAGCTCTTGGGCTTAGGCGATTCTCTTGCCTCAGCCCCCAGAGTAGCTGGGACTACAGGCACCCTCCACAACGCCTAGGGCTTTTTGTTGTTGTTGTTGTTGTTGTTGCAGTTTGGCTGGGGCCGGGTTTGAACACGCCACCCTTGGTATATGGGTCCAGCGCCTTACTTACTGAGCCACAGGTGTTGCTCCTATTTTGTATTATTTTAACATGAACCTAGGTAAACACTTAAAGGAGTGCTTTGACAAAAATATAAAATATTAGAAATATTGATATGTACCCCTCAATCTTTTAAAATCGTTTTAAGAACTCTGATTTAAAAACTCAATCATTGGCTCGGCGCCTATACCTCAAGCAGCTAAGGCACCAGCCACATACACCAGAGCTGGTGGGTTCAAATCCAGCCCAGGCCTGCCAAACAACAATGACAACTACAACCAAAAATAGCCGGGCCTCGTGTGGGTGCCTGTAGTCCCAGCTACTTGGGAGGCTAAGGCAAGAGAATCGCTTAAGCCCAGGAGTTGGAGGTTGCTGTGAGCTGTGATGCCATGACACTCTACCCAGGGTGACAGCTTGAGGCTCTGTCTCAAAACAAAAACAAAAACAAGAACAAGAACTCAATCATTAAAGTGAAATTTCTGGGAGGGGAGCTGGGAGAGATGAAGTAAATTTTTAGTTTAAGCATAGTGGATAGTGGATAGTGGATAGTGGATAGTGAGTATCACTAACCCAGGAATACTCATATGATCTATAAAACAAGATCTCTTTTTAGCGCTGTGTTAAAATTACTTCCTTGTTTTAGAAAAGGACAAATATTTATTCTTCCTACCTAATATAAGGTCCACAATCTAGTTTCAAACCATGTTGCTCAGCTGGAACCAAGAAAAGAAATTTTTTGTTTTTTGTTCTTGACTGGGGCCAGGTTTGAACCTGCCACCTCTGGTATATGGGGCTGGCGCCTTACTTTGAGTCACAGGTGCTGCCCAAGAAAAGAAATTTTTAAAAAAGCACATCAAGTGAATCATTTTTACATATCAGTGTCCTATAGTCAATGGCTTCCAACTATGATGGACTAGCATTTATGATCCTTGGGGACATTCTGGTGGCTATAATGCTAGGAGGTGTAATTAGAATCTAGTATATTTAGTTCCAGGAATGCTAAATATCCTGTAATTATTGGCACAGTTCTCAAACAACTAAGAATTAAGAAGCATGTAACTCAAAAGGCAGAACTTTTGGGAAAAAACATGGTACCAACTACTGATTGCCATGAGGGCAGAGATCAGTGATTGGAAAAGAGATTTGAAAGGCCACTAGAGGTAAGAATTCCCAAGAACACAAGGAAAGAAGAATACTGGGGAGCAGGATGCACTAGCAACCTGACTTGAAGGATTGAAGATAAATCTTCAGACTACAGACTTCCCTGACATATGCCTATTACGCCCAAGATGCAATCAGCTCTTGGAGCAAATCATTCTTACAAGGTTTATGATTCATGATTCTCAGAAAACAATTTTTAAAAATAACATTCTTCACCTTTCTTTGACTTGTTTCAATGGTTTATTTCTCCTGTAACTGCATTATTTGTAAGAGAATAGTATTACGGAGTAGCAAATTTCCTCTGACACTACTGATTTTAACGTTTTTTTTTTTTTTGAGATAAAGTCTTGCTTTGTAACCTGGGCATGAAGGCACTGGCATGATCATAGCTCAACACCAACCTCAAATGCCTGGGCTCATAAGATCCTCCTGCCTCAGACTCCTGAGTAGCTGGGATTACCGGGATACCATCACTCCTGGCTATTTTTCTATTTTTTACAGAGATAGCATCTCTCTTTGCTGCTCAGGCTGATCTCGAACTCCTGACCTCAAGCAATTCTCCCACCTCAGCTGCCTAAAGTGTTAGGATTACAGGCATGAGTCACTGTGTCTGGCATTTTAACGTTTTTCTTCTGACGTTTTTCTTCTTCAGAAGAAACTAGGCTCACTCCAAAATCTGTGGGGTGACCGCAAGAGAAATAAAAATAAAGGTAAGCTTTGTGCTGCAGTACTAAAACAAAAGCCAGGATTATCAAAAGTTTTATTCCATTCCAAAAAAGTACTAGACTAAATTTGGATCAAATTTTTGCTTCCAAATTTATGATTGTAAATTAATATACTTAGTAAAAGGTCTAAAAAACTCGTATTAAACAAATTATCTTTAAATATATGTTCAAAGTGTAACAATCTATTAATATAATTTTTAATAATGTCTATAAAATCAAAATTTAAACCAATGATCACAGTTTTGATTTAGTACTTGCAAAATATATAAATGATAAATATATCATTTTTACTGTATTGCAGTAAATATCATAAACTGAAACTCTATTGTGTAACATTTTGAATCATTTTGAAAGGCAAGATGTATTTTACAAATTTACCTTGTTTCTAATTGTTTTATACTAGTTTGTAATTGCTGTACGCGCCTATCTGATGCTTCCTCTCTTCCTTGGGCAGACATCATATCCTCCTCCTAGAAAATAAGAAAACTAGAAGCTTACTTTGAGTATCTTAAAATTCAAAACACCATCAGATAACATAAAAAAGAAAACTAGTTCATGCTATAAAGTTGTTATGCTACTAGAATTCTAATATATAAGTTTAAAGAAGCAGTATGACTTCTTATTCATTCATTCAAATTTTCATATACAATTTGAAAATTTATTTGGAAATAAATCATTTGTATGATAAAAAGGGGTGACTTCATTATTAATCCTATATTAGACAAACAATAATCAAGATAGTTAATGCACATAGATTTCTGACAATATTTCAGACTATTAAGATTTTTATAGTGTAAGGCTAACAAAACAAGAGAGGGATTTCTATGCAGATAGTGTACATTTAGAACATACATTTTAACTATGTTATACTACTTTTCATTCTCTAGCAAGGTAATGACAGGGTCTCCTTTGATATAGTGTGATAGCTTAAAAGATATTAACAGGTTTTATTTGTATTATCTTTCTAAAAAAATTTCTTGTTCGTCTTTACCTGCTTTCTTTTGTGTTAACAAATGTTCTTTGTGATAACATTTTATTTTATTTTTTATTGATTTATTTTTTCTTGAGACAGAGTCTTACTATGTCACCCTTGGTAGAGTGCTGTGGCATCACAACTCACAGCAACCTCAAACTCTTGGGCTTAGGCCATTCTCTTGCCTCAGCCTCCCAAGTAGCTGAGACTACAGGCATCCACCACAACACCTGGCTATGTTTGTTGTTGCAGTTGTCATTGTTGTTTTAGCTGGCCTGGGCCAGGCTTAAACCTGCCAGCTTTGGTGTATGTGGCCTGCACCAACCTCACTGAGCTACAGTGCCGCCCTATGATACCATTAATAATTTTTTTTATTTTCTTCAAAATAGGGTTACACTATGTTGCCCAGGCTGGTCTTGAGCTCCTGAGAATAAGTGATCCTCCTCCTTCAGCCTCCAGAGTAGCTGGGACTACAGGCATGTACAACTGCCTGGTTTAATGATGCCATTTAAATTTCTTTATTCCTTCTAGATATATTGCTTTGAATTTTTTTTAGTGATTACTGTAGAAATTATAATAAGCATCTTTAAATTATCTTAATTAATTTAGAATTAATATTTAATTAATTCAGAGAAAACACTGGAATCTTTCAACAGTGTATTGCTATGAACTATCCCAGTTCTTAGTGCCACTGTTGTTGTACATTATATCTGAATACTTTACAAATCCATCAAATCTAGCATTATAGGTTCTTCTATAGGCAATTATGTCTTTTAAAGATATTAAAAGAAAAAAATGTACATATGTTATTTCATAATTATCATTTCTGTTGCTTTTAATATCTTCTTATATCTGAGTTGCCATCTGGTGTCATTTCTTTTCAGCCTAAAGCATTTGCATTAGAATTTTTTTGAAAGACAGGTCTGCTGGGGACAAATTCTCTCACTTTTTACTTGAAATATAATGCCTTCATTTTTGAAATGCAGTTTCTGAATATAGAATTCTTGGTGAGCATTTTTTTTTTCTTTACCATTTCAATATATTATTCTATGTTTTCTGGTTCTGCACTTTCCTGAGAAGTGGGTCATTAATCTTATTGTTTTTCTGTTCAGATTATTTTTCTTTTTTCTTTTTTTTATTAAATCATAGCTGCGTACATTAGTGCAATCAAGGGGTACAGTGTGCTGGTTTCATATACAATTTGAAATGTTTTCATCAAACTGTTTAACATAGCCTTCACGGCCTTTTCTTAGTTATTGTATGAAGACATTTCTATTCTGCATTTAGTAAGTTTTGCCTGTACCCTTCTAAGATGCACCATAGGTATGCCCCAACCAATTACCCTGCCTCCACCCCAACCTCCCCCCTCCCCTCCCCTCCCTTGCCCATTTCCCCATATTCTTTTTTTTCTTTTTGAGATAGAGCCTCAAGCTGTCACCCCGAATAGAGTGCCGTGGGATCACAGCTCACAGTAACCTCCAATTCCTCGGTTCAAGCGAGTCTCCTGCCTCTGCCTCCCAAGTAGCTGGGACTACAGGCGCCACAACACCCGGCCATTTTTTGGTTGCAGC
>CAUYON010030413.1:0-33522 GCA_963573935.1 Arctocebus calabarensis
CATTAGTTATTTATTTTTTTTTTTTTTGAGACAGAGCCTCAAGCTGTTGCCCTGGGTAGAGTGCCGTGGCATCACAGCTCACAGCAACCTCCAATTCCTGGGCTCAAGTGAGTCTCTTGCCTCCGCCTCCCAAGTAGCTGGGACTACAGGTGCCTGCCACAACGCCCGGCCATTTTTTTGGTTGCAGCCGTCATTGTTGTTTGGTGGGCCCGGGGGCTGGATTTGAACCCGCCAGCTCAGGTGTACGTGGCTGGCGCCTTAGCCCGTTGAGCCACAGGCGCCGAGCCAACACATTAGTTATTTTTAACTCTCAAAATCCTAACACTAGATTATTAATAAGATGAAATTACTACTACACAATATTTAATACTACATAATTATAATATTATATTAAACACAATAGATTTCTAATTGCAATAGAATGTGTGATATAAATAGTAATTAAGTTCTGTTGTAGTTCAGATGAAACATAATTTTCAAGATCATCAGTTAAATGAAAAGTGGCATTTATTCCACAATATGAAAGAAATAGTCAAAACACTGATAGACAAAACTTGAGCATCTATAGCCAACTCAAAAGTATATGAGAAAGTAATTTTTTTTTTTTTTTCGGACAGAGTCTTTACTCTTGCCTGGGAAGAGTACCATGGCGTCACAGCTCACAGCAACCTCAAACACTTTGGCATAAGTAATCCTCTTGTTTCAGCCTCTCTAGTAGCTAGGACTTCAGGTGCCCAACACAATGTTTTGCTATTTTTAGAGTTGAGGTCTCACTTTTGCTCAGGCTGGTCTCCAACTCCTGACACCAAGCAATCCATCGGCCTTGGCCTTCCAGAATGTTAAGATTCTAGGTGTGAGCCACTATACCCAGCAGAGAAAAACAAATTTTATTGACCTTGATGCATGTCTAATATGTGATATAAAAAGAAGTGGAATATGTTAAAATATTGATAAAATTTATGCAATTTTGATGGACCTATTTATATTATTTTTCAAAAAAGGAACTTGTCAATGTGCATGTCATTTATAATATGTATTATTCTCAGGGGTAATTGAGTTCATTTAAAATATTTTCTTATACACCAAAAGAGTATATTTCAATTTATTTTTCATTTTGAGAGTTTTGGTTACGGTAATAAATGAATCATTACTATTTAGTTGCATCAGGCAGCAAGTAGCTTATTCTTTCCTTGTAGGTTTGCCTGGAGGCTCTACTATAAGCTTCAGGCAGAATTTCTGTCTTTGACATGTAAGAATGGTCTCTTAACATCAGGGAATGTAGCAGCTATAAAGATACTTTAAAGAATGAGCTCTCGGGAACAAGCTTCGAACCTTAGTTAAGATTCCTAGGACATATTTAAGTTCAGAAACAGATAAAATGACTTCACATAAGACCAAGATACAGTAGAGCAGAATTTATACATACCACCAAGCAGACTGATTAGAGGTATGTGTGTATTTTTTAAAGGTTTATGAACTGGAAATTACCCAAAATCTGTAAAAGAATTTAAAGAAGTTTACACTAAGCCAAATATGTTTGACCATGGCCTAGAGAGACACGCCTGATAAGCCTTGAGCAAATCATCTCACTTGGTGGGTAACAGTTTGGCTCTATACATTTTAGGGAGACAAGAATTACATATCAATTTATAAATTAATACGTGGAAAGAAAGGACATCTTGAAAGTGTGGGATGGCAGTTTTAGGGGGGCTTAAGATTCTTTGATTTGCAATACGTTAAAGAAATTAATCTTTGTCTAAAGACTCATAATTTTTAAGTTAAGAAAACTCTGCTAATCATATTAAGCCACCGGACCTACGTGGGACATACGTGGAGACTCAAATGATCTCTTAAGTTAACTGGTGACCTCATGGGTGGCTCATGCTTGGTGTTACATGGACTTACTAACGATTCGTATCCTACTGTTTGTTATAAAGAATAACTCTAAAAGGGAGAGGATATAATCAGGTGTTTCAGACTTCCCTTCTCCTGATGTCCCACGACTCAGCCTTACAGATTTTGGTTTTAGGTCCCCTTGGCCAAGAGAGAGACCATTCAGTCCAATGGGGAGGTAGGGGGTAAGATTTTGTTTTATTAATAGTTCAAAGTATAATTGGAAGTATTTTTAATGCTCTATTTTCTGATGATGTGTACAGTGAGTTTAGGGATTCTGGGACTGATTGTTTAAAAAAGCAAAAAAACAAACAGGGAGACCAGAAGGTGCCAGCTTAAAATCGTAAGATTGATTTCAGTAGCACTTTGGAAGGAACAATGTGAGGGTGTATGGCACACTTCCTGAGTGAAGGTTAGAACTCCATATTTGACTTTACCTTCCAAATGCTAACAATGAAACCTGATTGTATGTACCCTCATATTAATTGGAAAAATAAATAAACAAATGGCACTTTGCCAAGTTTGCATAAAGAGAAGCTTTTCCTACAACGTGAGACTCTCTAGAGCATGAGGCCATCACCTAGACAGGCCAGAAGGAGAGGTGGTTCACTTACCTAGGTGTTGTTGTTCAATAGGAAAATGAGGATGTTTTTGCTTCATTGATTTCTGAAGAGCACTAGTGGCATGGGATATTTTACAGTCTCGGAGTTTGTCTTATTTGGTGTTAGCAGATGTGCTAAATGAAAAATAATCGAATGTGTACAGATTGGATTTTGGTACTGGTGGACCTTTGAGCTAACAGACCCCAGTTACTATGAAGAAATGTACAAGATAGGGCCATATTACAGGATTCATCTTTAGCACATTTGTACAACATGTCAGCATGTAAGAATATATATATATATATATATATGTTGGTTCTCTCTACACATTAATTTATTAATTTTTACTTTTAAGCTAAAATGAAAGACTGCTAAATAGTATAATATTTTGCTGAATCTTCAGTATTCACAATTCAGAAAGCAATTATTTTGCTGTGTTTCTGTAATTTTCTTGACAAATTATTTGGATAATTTTAATAAGAATCTTTCTTCCTATTTATCAGAAAATAACCATTCAGAAGAAATCTGTACTCAAAGCCTAAAGCTGGAAGGCATATGGGGAATATAATCAATTCAATCAGGTATGATGAGTTGACTATTGGTGGGCAAGTGTTTTATTTTATGTGATCTATTTCTTCAAAACCCTTTCAGGGAAACGTGCCTAGTCTCCAAATTGCAAGGATATAGCTTCAGAACATCAATGAAACAACTTCTTGGAGGTCTAGTGGTCTTCAAAATTTCAGGAAATCACAAGAGGAGACTGATTCCCTTATATTTACTTGACTTTATGTAGGATCTGGTGAACAGAGATTCTTTAGTTTGGTTTCATAGCCTTGAGAGAGAAGAGTTGTACAGTAGGGTCCTGTGAATGTCTAAATTCCTTACAGAATTTTCTACATGTACATTAAAATTTTGCTTTAGTTTTTTCAATGTTATTTTCAACAAGGTTTATATATTGCAATTATCGGCTATGGCTGCACCTATAAAGATGACCCTATTTAAAACTAAATGGAACCAATGTGCCGTGCTCTCTGTGTGTGTGATAGTTAATTTTATGTGTCAGTTTGACTGGCTAAGGAACATCCAGGTAGCTGGTAAAACAGTATTTCTGAGTGTGTCTGTGAAGGTATTTTTGGAAGACATTAGCAGTAAGTCAGTAGACTGAGTGAAGAAGATTGTTCTCACCAAGGTATGCAGGTGCCAACCAACTCACTCATGGCCCCAGAAGAACATAAAGGTGGAGGAAAAGCAAACAAATGGTCTCTCTGTTTGATTTCGGACATCCATTGCCTCTGTCCTCAGACCTTACACTCTCGGTTTTCAGGTTTCAGACTTAGATCAAATTAGCACTGGTTTCCTCATTTTTCAATTTGCAAATTGTAGGATTTCTTGGCCTCTGTGATCATGTAAAACCTAATCCAGTGCACATGTTCAAAAACTATGTTTGGAGATTACACAAGAGGGAAAAGTGCTGTTAAGAAACATTTTCCCAAAACTTTGAAATAAAAAAAGAGAGAAAGATAAAGAAGGAGATTTAGTAAGAACATAAACAATGAAATTCAACATATCAGCAGTTATTAATTTGCTGCTGTTGATTTTTTTCTTTTAAATTACAGAGGTTAAGGAAAAATAATATTTAATTGTGGTGGCCTAGCTCAGCACAACCTTTTCTGGAATTTGCACTGAAGGTGGTTGAAGCGAGAAAAAACTCTAGAATCAGTTATCTCAGGTGAAATAACCTCTGGGAACCGGTGAGGGCACGCACTGAGCCAGCTGCATCTCAGTGGCCCTGGGTACTTCCCCAGAGGTCTCTTTATTCAATCAAAAATCATAAATCAAGGTGACAGTATAATGCATACACTTAATTCCAGTTATTCAAAGCAAAGTGCCTTAGGTAACCATTAACAATCACAAGAAGGGAAACGAAGGAAGGGTAAATACACCATGTAAATTCAACTTAAACTTTATAAATTGGGGATAAACTTTCCTAATTTGCTTTAATGATTTGTACCTATGCCTGGGCAGGACTTGGGCGATAGTAATTTTTGGTTGCTAGACATTCTGTCTTCAGCCACCAAGTAACAATAAGGCCGTCTGCAGCCCAGAAAAAAAGGGGGACACAAAATTCTTGCCTGTGGTCGATGAGACTCCCAGAATCCTAGCCCTGAGCCTGGCGGGTGCCAGACATCCTGTGTTGACCACCAAGATATTGCTAGCCCCTGAAGGATTTGAATTTGGACTCTGGTCAATAAGTCCTCCAGAAATCCATGGCCTAAAGTACACTACAAACCTGATTCCCACATTTAACACTTGGAAATCTAGACTACTAGTTCCTTCTTTTTCCAGGAGAAGGTATCTGTTTGAGTTTGCTATTTGCTATTTGATTTGTGTCCACTCACTTTCAAGTTACATATAAATTTGTAGATTTCTGTTGAGTGGAAAAATATTCTCAGATGTTTCAATTTTATTGCCCACTAATATCATTTCTTAGAAAATTCATTTCAGCATGCTTTTGAAAGACTGTACAAAACTCTGTACCTTAGGTTCTCTTTAAAACAAAAAATAGCAGCTTCATTAAGATATAACCCCCATACGTGCATTTAACCTAAAGGGGTTACTTCAGTATATACTTCAGTATAAAGGGGAAACTTCAGTGGATGTTTTACATTTGCAGATTTATGTAAACATTGCAGCAAACATCTTTAGGAAATTTCATCAAATTATCCCCCACAAACACTCCCACAATTAGCATTAGCTCCCCTTTCCTTCATCCATCATTTTAGCCTCATCTTAGACAAAACTTAGTCTGTTTTTTATTGGTATAGCTTTGGTCCATTCTAGACATTTCACATAAATGGAATTATACAATATGTGGGTTTTAGCACTGATTTTGTTAACTTAACATAGTATTTCCAAGGTTCACCAATGTTGCAGCATTTATCAGCACATCTTTATTTTTTAATGCTGAATTTAAAACAGATATATTACACGATTTTATCGGTTCTATCATTAGTTACTGAACTGAATAAATGTTTTATTGGTCTTCATTCATTATTTATAAAAGCCATGTTCTTAATTTTATTTTGCCATTAAACTAAACACAGTATTAAGAAGTGTCTCTATTATTTTCAAATTTTGGATTTTTAAATTTATCATACTGTCTTGAAAAATAGAAATAGGTACAAAATACCAAAGAGAGATTCTATTCAAATGGACTGAACCAAAATGAAAAACAATAAATGCATACCATATTGTAAAGTTAGAAATATAGTATATGAAATATTCATGAATCATCTGCTATTAGTGGGAAAATAGCATTTAAAAAAAATTGTTTACAGCTAAATAGTTGAGATTCTGTTATATTTGCTCTAGTTGGATATGACCTTGTGAGACAGTAAAGAAATGTCAAGTTCCACATTTAGATAAATTTTATTTATATTCATTTTGCTTATTAGAAACATCTAAAAAGCATGTGGTATTAAATGTATTTTTGCAGCTGTTTTCATTAACTCTTGTCAAACTGTGAAATTTGTTGATTTTCCCATGACCAGCCCATAAAATCAGTTGTCTAACTACTTGATAAGCCGACTTCTTACCAAAAATTGCTCTAAATAAAAGATGTGCTGTGAAATGACACATGTTCTTCTTGTCTATAAAACTCATATTTTTTCATGAAAATTACAGAACTAGAAATAGATGTCTAGATCTTCTAATTTTATGTGAATAAAATGTGTTGTGACATTTTGCTTGGATTTGTGTTGGAATTGCAGAAAATTTCACTCTAAACTGTTGATTTTGTTTTGTTTTTTCTCTTTACTAGTCATAGGTTTGATTATCACTGCATATAGTTTTTAAAAACTCATTCCTTCTATTTTCTCTGTATTCCCTTTTTTCTATAAATATCTAATTATCTAATTATAAAACATATACCTTGTCTCTAACATTAAATATTCTTTTTCTAAAAGTGATATACAATTAAGAGTCAAATGTTAGTTACTCTTGTCCCCACATTTGGAATAATTTCTTAGTATATTAATATTTAGTTTGCCTAGTTAATGTTGGCTTCGTTATTATGCAGATCTTTCAAAGTACTCTTATTTGTATATTTATATAACGTGGCTCCAAAATAGTATTAATCTTACTCAAGTTACTTGCTCTAGTATTTCCATATTCTATGTGAAATCATATCAATAATTATCTCATATTTCCGCCTTTGTTTTAAGAGAAACATGTTTCGTGATAATTAAAAGATTTACAATGAAAAATTGTAATGTGTTTAATTTATTTGTATATTAGATATGTCTATTTGAGAAAAGTATTTTGAAATTATCAAAATGAAAAAGGTATTAAAATTATGTTTTCCTGCCACTTACTTAGATCAGTTATTGAAAAGAAAAAGTGACACGCTGAAACTCGGTTGACCCCTCACAATTAATGATGTTTCTAAATTTTATTAGCAAGTGTGTAGGCTGAATTGTGTTATTTGGTTATTAAAAATGACTGATTCTCTAGGAAAATATTGTTAAATGTAGATATGAGATTTCTTTTCTTGTAAGCCTTATCTGACACTCCATATCAATGCTATTATTTTACTAAGTGGTTATTCTTCTGGAAAATGAAACAAATGCTCCTTTATACTAATGGACATTCTTGTGCTCAACATTTAAAGTTTTCTCACAGCCTGCTTAAATATCAGTAAGATTAATGTTTACAATATTTCGATAAAAAATACACTGAAATTAAAAATATATTAAAGTACCATAAAACCAATTCCTTTGGCTATTAAATATCTGGAGTTGGCAATGTTGTCAGAATCCCTATTTTCTCCTAATCTTTTCATGGCTTTCACATTTGCTCAAGCAAGGAAAACTAGTATCTATAGAAAAGTTCTGACTGATCATTGACTATCATGTGATGTAAAATTCCTGGACACTTAAATAGACATATATGTATGTAATGTATATTATACATTGGCATTAATCTCATCTCCGCATGTGTGTATACAGTTGGTTCTTATTAATTCCAGATACAGTATTTATAATTATGTTCTTAATTATTGCCCAGTCAACAAGATATTTAAGTTAGAAAAATAGAGACCATTGAAAAGATATGAGTGTGCAAAAGGCTTTTGAGTATTCAAATATAAACAGAGTTTAGCTTCTAAAATTTATAACATTTATAGTGATATCTGATAAAATAGACTAGGAACAGAATTTATTTTGGACTTTTCCTTTAAGATATTCTTCAGAAAGTAAATATTGAAATTAGTAGATGTGTGTATGAGAGAGCACGTAATTTTTGATAACATTTTTTCAGTGATATTATGAAGCATTTACCATAAAGATAATTGAAGCACAATGGTTTTGTAAATATTTGCAGGGAGATCATAAAACAAAATTATACAGGGACAAACCCCCATATTCTTACATGCCTGAAATTTTTGTTGTTGCTCTCCTTTTAATAATTCATGACCTATAGCCATGACCTTTTGAATGCTTTATATTCATAGGTTTCTATAGATTTTGACACAAGCTTGCCTTTACTACTGATTATAGAAAGTATAAGGGACATTCTATAATTCTGGACCATCTGCAATTCATTGTTTTTTTGGTTTTGTTTGTTTTGTTTTTTGTAGAGACAGAGTTTCACTTTATTGCTGTTGGTAGAGTGCCCTGGCATTACACAGCTCACAGCAACCTCCAACTCCTGGGCTTAGGCAATTCTCTTGCCTCAGCCTCCCGAGTAGCTGAGACTAAAGGCACCCACCACAACGCCTGACTATTTTTTTGTTTTGCAGTTTGACCGGGGCTGGGTTTGAACCTGCTACCCTCAGTATATGGGGCCAGCACCCTACTCGCTGAGCCACAGGCCCCGCCCTGTAATTCGTTGATTTTATATTGGATTTCCGTGAGGAAACAATGATCTACAGCACATTATACACTTGTTACACTAATTCCACAATCACATAGAAGTGAGAATATAATCATTGGAAAACTGAATTCCAATGATAAAGCTTCTTATAAAATTATAGATTTTATAAACAATTTCTGGATTACAGGAATGTAAGTTGCAAGGTTAAGAGTCTGAGTTGTCTTGTTTTGTGAGTCCTCAAGGTGAGCTAAGAAGTTTTATATCCTGCCCAATTATCTCAGCTACACCTTGAGGTAGATGCTTGTGTCAGGCCATGTCAGAGTGGAAGAAAATAAGATTAGAAAGAGGAAGTAAGTAACTTGGATGATTTTATCAAACTACAGATGGTGGCCATTTTACTATGGTTCAACTTAGAATTTTTGACTTTACAAAGATGGGAAAGTGATACACACTGAATTGAAATTTTGAATTTTGACCTTTCCTTGGCTAGGGATTTGTAGTGCAATGTTCTTTGTGATACTGGACAATGGCAACCAGCTGCAGCCTCCAGGCAGCCATGTAATCCAGAGGGCATAGCGCTGACGCTATACAGTGTGCGATGGTCAATAAATTACAAGAGCTACTCAACACTTGACTATAAATTGCACATTGTGTTAAATGATTTTGCCCAACTGTAGACTACTGTTAGGTGTTCTGAACACGTTTAAGGTGGGCTAGGTTAAACCATAATGTTCAATAGGTTACATGTGTTAAATGGACTTTTTGACTTACAGTTTGGAAAGTTTTTGAGAGATACAATCACGTTGTAAGTTGAGGAGCATCTATTAATCATTTGCACAGCAGAGATTTAAGGCCAATCAGTCTGAAAACAGAGTTCCTATTAGTAACCATTATTCTAATAACAAGTAAAATATTGAAACTATTTTTTATTGAACTAAAATATAAATATTTAACCATACTTAGCTGTAAGTAAATACACATATATTCTTGTTCAACTGTCACAATTGTTCATATCCAGAATTTGTTCATGAAAATATGATACTATTTTGCTAGGATTTGAAATTTATTGAATTTCCAAAACTTAACTTGTCTTTAAAAATAATGTCTGCAGAAATAATTATAAGGGTAAGAATTGGAAAGTTGGTAATTAACATACACTGACAAATAAATATTGCATTTGATGATATTAAATGTCACCATTTCCATTTATGTTTACTCTTTCAATTGTATAATTATAGTTTACTACAGTACCAAACAAGATTGTTACAATCATAATAGTGGTAAACACCATTCTTCAGTTTTTCCATACTTTGGCATACTTGATATTTCTGACCATTTTCATGCAAATTATATAGCAAAACTGAGTAGCAGTAAGTTGTAAAATAGGCAGCAATAACTATATTGAGATAAATAAATAACTGTATTTATTTAAAAATATATACATTATTTTTAAAGGTTATAAAAATAAACTTTGGAAAAATAATTCATACAGGTTTATTTGCCAAGTAAAGATTTTAGGGCATTTGGCTTTGAAGCAATTCTGTATGTTGATCTACTTCTCCCCTAGAACCTAAAATGAATGTTCTAGCATTTCTTCAGCTTGTGTGAAATAATTACTATTTCTGAATCAAAATTCTCCTGCCCAAATGATTGTCTCATAAAACAGTTAAATTGGAAAAAACAAACTCTCTTTTATGAAAATGTTCCCTTGTGAATTTTACTAATATTGGACGTCTATTCATTTGAAAAGTATCTTGTTAAATAAGAAACATGCATAAATTTCAGAGTAGACACTTTAAAATATCATTTTATTCATACACATACATGTACTGCTTGATTTCCAAGACTGATAGAAAAAAAACCTATAACATAGAAAAAGAAATCTTTTATGATGTCATCAATATCATCATTTGTCTTGAAAAACTCAGTTATATTGACCCTCTTCTCCCTGTTACTTTGTCTATTTAGTGGTTGGTTTATTTCTTTAAAATTGCTTTTTTTTTCTTTTAAAATTTCAGAATTTTAGGGGGATACAAATATTTTTGTTACTTGAATAAATTTTGTAATACTTGAGTCACAGACATAAGTGTGCCTGTCACCTGAATAGTGTTCATTGTAACTGTTAGATGAGTTTTCACCCCTCCCCTCAACCACTTTCCCCTTATTTGATTTCCAGTAAGTTTTACTTACTTCTGGGCACTGTGTGTGCATGAGTTAGTTCCAATATAATGGAGGGTACATGTGGTGGTTTATTTTTTCTATTCTTGACATACTTCCATTAGCATAATAGTCTCTATCCAAATTGTTGCAAAAGGCATTAATTCATCTTTTTTATTGCTGCACAGTACTCCATGGTATACATATATCACATTTTTTGATCCACTCATGAATTGATGTGTTCTTGATTTGATTCCACACCTTTGCAATTGGAATTGCGCCATAATAAACATTTGAGTACAGGTGTTCTTTTGATAAAGTGACTTGTTTTCCTACAGTAAATACCCAGCAGTGGGATTATTGGAGAGAATAGTGGTATTACTTTTAGTTCTTTGAGTAATCGCCATACAGTTTTCCATGGAGGTTGTACTAATTATCAGTCCCACTAACAGTGTGTAAGTTTCTTTTTCTCTCAATATCATCTCCAGCAATTGTTTCTGCATTTTTTAATAAAAGCCACTGTAATATGGATAGGTGATCTCTCATTGTGGTTGTAATTTGCCTTTCCCTGACGAATAACAACATTGAACTTTTTTTCCTATGGTTGTAGGCCGTTTGTATATCTTCTATTGAAAAGCTACTGTTCATATCTTTTGTACACTTTTAAATGGGTCTTTTTAAAATTACTCCTGACTGGTTTGAGTTCTTGGTAAATTCTGTACATCAGCCATTAATCAGATATATAGTTTGCAAATATTTACGCCCCCTTGCCTATTTGCAATTCTACATCTTTGCAATTGTGAATTGGAACAGGTTTGTTTATTTGTTCAGTTGATTATGTCCTTTGCTGTGCAAAAGCTTTTTTTAAGACAATCAAGTACCCTTTATTGATTTTTTGTTGTTGTTGTAATTGCCTTTGGAGTCTTAGATGTAAATTCTTTGCCCAAGCCAATGTCTAGAAGTATTTTCCCTATATTTTCTTCTGGAATTCTTATGTTTTCCCACCTTACATTTTAGTCTTTCATCCATCTTGAATTAATTTTTGTGAGTGTGAGAGTTAGAGATCTTGTTTCATTCTTCTGAAAGTAACTATTTAATTTTCGCAGCACCATTTATTCAATAGGGCTTTATTAGTGCCGTATATATTGTAGTCTACTTTGTCAAAGATCACTTGACTATACATGCATGGTTTTCAATATGAGTTTATGTTCTGTTTTCTTGTTTCGTGTCTCCATTTTTACACCCATACTATGCTATTTTTGATTACTATAGCTTTCTTGTATTATAATTTGAAGTCTGGTAATATTATGCCTCCAAATTCATTTGTTTTGCTGACCATTGCTTTGTCTATTCAGGTTCTTTTCTGATTCCAAATGAAGTGTAAAATTATTTTTTGTTTAGATCTGTGAAATATGACAGTAGTATTTTGAGGGGCACTGCCTTGCATGTCAATCATTTGGGGTAGTATGAACATTTTAACATGAGAATTATGTTTATCAATTTTTTGTGTGTCATCTGCAATTTCTTTTCTCAGTGCTTTAGAGTTCTCCTTGTAGAAATCTTTCACCTTCTTGGTTGAGTGTATTCCTAGGTATTTTATTTTCTTTGTAGTTATTGTGAATTATATTGATATTTGATTGACTCTCAGTTTGACTAGAGTTGGTGTATAGAAATGCTACTGATGAGTGTACATTGATTTTGTAACCTGAAACTTTCCTGTATTTATCTGTTCCAGGAGTCTCTTGGTGGAATCTTCAGTGTTTTCCAGATATAAGATCACATTGTCAGCAAAAAAGCTATAATTTGACCCTCTCTTTCCCAACTTGGATATCTTTGTTTCTTTCTTATGCTTATTGCTCTAGGAGTCCCAGTACGTATGAAATAGAAGTGGTGATGTCATAGTGGCAGTCAGTATGGCAGTCTGCTCTTGGTTCTTGGTGTGTTCCTGGATGCAGAAAGACCAGAAACACTAACTAAAGTGTCAGATCCAGCCTCTTGGTGAACCATTATCCTAGTTCTTTGGCTCCTTGCATGGAACAATCACAAGTAGGGCCATTGAAACAGAGTGACCACAGGCAGGAAGCATATTTACAAGTAGCATTTTATTGTAAAATGGAATGGTTCTGTCTCCACGAGTGAAGAGAGACAGGCTGACTGACCAACTCTCCTTCTGGCAATTCTCAGGTGGTTTCCTTATGTAGCCTGGTCTGGTCTGGGCAAAGGCTTTAAGGAGGCGTGGGAGGTTCCCAAATGATTAACAGGTGTTCTCAAAGTTGTATCTGCATATGTGAGCTCCTTCTCTGAAAGCCCACCTGGGAAGAGTGAACCACAAGGTAGATTCAAGAAAATGATATAATTAGCCTTAAGTTTCTCTAGGTCACTTTAAAATCCTATTATGCCTGGGCATTGAAATTCCCAGATTACTAAGGTGTTCTCTCTTTTCCCAGTTATAGCCATTGCTTTAGGTGACTTAAGGGTAGGGCAACACCAAAACTGAGCACCCCGTTACACTCCACATCCCATCCCCCCACCTCCACTTATTCCTAGTCCTTGGTAGGGCAATTGCTAAAGACAGTTCCAAGACCAGGCACCCTTGTCACTAGAAGAACCAGAGATCCTACCTATCTACCTAAGAGTGACATTGGGCATCCTGGTCTTATCCCACTTCTTAGGGGGAATGCTTTCTTTACCATTCTTGATTTAAAGTCAGTTTTATCTGATGTAAGAATGGCTATCACTGCTCTGTTTTGGTTTCCACCTGTGTAGAATATTTTTGTTCCATGCCTTCACCTTGAATTGAGTCTGTTTAAGTCCTTGTGGGTTATCTCTGTCTCCATGAAACAGCAGATACTTGGGTTCTATGTTTTCATTAATTTAGCCAGGCTATGTGTATTGAGAAGGACATAATTACAATTATTTTCAAAACTCAATTTGTAGTGTCTATAGTTAATTATACCCTAGATTTTGTATTTTGTTATAAATAATGTGACGTGTGTATGTACATATATATGTGTTTATACATATATGTGTGTGAGTGTATTTAATATATGCATATATATATACACACACACATACATACAGGTAGTCCCTGAATCACAAACATCCAACTTTCGTACAACTTACACTTATGAATGGAGACTATTACAGTCCTCTAATTACAGACTTCTGACTAATGTATAACTCACACTTAAGAGCAGATTCCATTACAGATAATAGGTAAATGTGATTATTCCAACTTACATATAAATCCAACTTAAGAACAAACCTATAGAACCTATCTCATTCATAACTTGGAGACTGCCTGTATATGTATGTGTAACATTTCTATCACAAATCTTAAGAAAAGCATTAGAAATGTCAGGACATATAATGAATATAAGATGGTTCATCTTATGTATCAACTTGACAGGGCTAATGCATTCCCAGATAACTGGTAAATCATTATTTTTTGCATGTGTCTGTTAGGTCCTTTTCAAAATAAATTAACCTTTGAATAATTGAACTGAGTAAAGAAGATCACCCAGCAACTTGAAAGTCCAAAATAGAATAAGACAACAAATTTGCTTCTTTATTGGGGGAGCTGGTATATCCATCTTATGCTGCCCTTGGACATTAGGGTTCTGCTTTTTTGATATTCAGACTCAAACTCACCTCCCCAAAACCACCACCACCACTATTTTTGGGCTTTCAGACTTAGATGGCTACTTCCATCTTTAACTGCCCTTGTTTTCAGGCCTTCAGATTTGAACTGAGTTTCAATCATCACATAAGCCAATCTCTGCCAATGAATCTTTGTCTCTATATCTACATCATCTATATCTGCATTCATCTATATCTCTCTATTTCTATAAGTGTCTGGAATCTATATCCTATCTTGATTATCACCAAGGGAGCATTCTAGGATTTTGGAAAGTTGTGGAAGGTTGGTCTTTCATTTTTGCTTCACAGTACATTTTTTTTTTTATTACTTTGTAATGAACTGAGAGAAGTCCTGGATGCTTTATTCTATGAAGTAAGTGGAATTGTGTGGCTGACCAAAGTATAGATATTCCCTATGCAGATCAGCTTTTGGGGGCATTCTGCCTCATCCTTCTGTGTTTGCCACTTCACTTCTCCATCAGATGTTTCAGGAACTCTCAGAAGTGTTGCTATGGTTTAGTTTCCTTTTCCTAGTACTATCAACTTTTCTTTTTTCTGTTACTACCAACTTTCAGTAGATTGGGCTGAAGGTACTGTTAATACACAATCCTGTAGGTGAATCAGGAATCAGTGTCAAACTTTTAAAAAAGGATGTCTGAGTAGACAGTCCATAATAAAATAAAACTCACAGAACCCACTGACATGCTCAGTCTGGTTCAAATTGAGTAGTTGGGTGTGTTTTAGATGCTCTGGTGTAGGGTATTAGAGCTAGTATTGCCAAGCCTTAAAATACCCCTAGGAGGATTTAACCCACCAGCTTCTACATTCATGGACGTGTTCAACCAACACTGTGTATTTCAGGTGCCAAACCTGCAGTGGACAACAGACCACACGCTGATTTTGTGAGGAGTTTTTCTGCTTATCTGTGGTGTCAGGTATCACAAAAATTATACACTGATTTTCTTATCAGCTTTCGTTAGTGTTTGTGTATTTAATATGTAGCCCAAGACAACTTTTGTTCTTCCAGTGTTTGGCATAAAAAATAAAAGGTTGGATACCCCTGAAGTGTCAAAAAGTTAACACAAAGAAAGTCGTCAACACTTAGGTCAGTCAACAGGAGATGACCATTTCCCATCTAAGTGTACGCAAGGCTTTATTCATGATGTCAGATAAGGAGCAGAATCAGTCATTTTAACAGTGTAGCTCTCCGTGGATTATGATACTCTGACATCAAAGAGAATCGCTTAAGCCCAAGAGCTGGAGGTTGCTGTGAGTTGTGACTCCACAGTACTCTACTGAGGGCGATAGAGTGAGACTCTGTCTCCACACACACCAAAAAAAAAAAAAAAAATCAGGGCATAAAAGATGATATATTGAGGAATTAAATACTAGTGGCTTGTGGAAAATCATAAAAATGAGTGCATTTCTTTCATTGAGTTGTTAATATCATAGATATCTTGTTGTCCTAATATTAATTTTTTCTTGGAAAAGACCTAGCTAAAGAATTTCAACTCAAATATGCATTTGGTCTAATATTCATCTGTGATGATTGTGGTAGATGTGATCAAAAAATGCCAAAACCAGAGATTTATAAGTTATTTTAAAATAAGTTAGTTTAGGAGGCACGCTAAGCAAACCAGCAAATATTAGTCAAAAAGTATATGCAAGGATTTTTTACCCCCTTAGGCAAAATGGCATGGCATCAAAATGCATGTAAGCCTTTAGAATATTGAGTTTATTGAATATCTTGTCAAGGAAATACAAAACCACACATAATTTAATATTATCATTTTTCTAATATCATTAAGCATAGAATTATTAAGGAAGTTTGAAATGAATGAATAGAAAAATGCAACGGATTTATCTAAAAAGGTATTTGATCATATTATATATTTTTAAAGAACATATTGACCCTTTTGATGGGAAGTGGAAAAGTTTATGTGCTCTGCAGTTAGGTTTTTTGATGTATTTATAAGTTGTTAAAAAACAGACTACTTGCCACAAGCAAAGACTGAGCAAAGATCAAAAACGCTCGTATACAAAGGAGTTCCTTAGCAACCTCATGTCGGAGACTTCTTCATGGTTGGTACAATTACAGAAACTTCAAGCAATAAATAGCAGGTAGAAGACACACAGATGAAATTAGAGCCAGAAGGTGTGTGGTCTAGGTTTGCCTGTGCAGTGGAAGACTAAGTCAGTGGACATCACCTAACCCGTAGTCCTTCATTTTTGATAGTGTGCAAAACAGAGAGAAATCTAGGTTTGCAAAGTCTAACAATTGTGCAGCATCTGGAGCCCCATTTTAAGAAAGGCAATAAAACAAACAAGCCCAAAATAGAGTAATGAACAATGCACTATGCAAATTCTATTTTTATTTATTTATTTATTTATTTTTTATTTTTATAATTTTATTGAATCATAATTCTGTACATTGGTGCAATCATAGGGCACGATTCATTCAATAGATATATGTGTCTATTTTTGTGCCAATACCATGCTGTTTTGATCACCATAGACTTGTAGTAATACCTGAGGTCTGATAATGTGATGCCTCTACATTTGTTTTTATTTCTAAGAATTGCCTTGGCTATTTGGGTTTTTTTTTTTTTTTTTTCTGGTTCAGTATGAAACAAAGTACTATTTTTGAAGTTCTTCAAAGTATGACCTTGGTGCTTTGATGGGCATTGCATTAAATCTATAGATTGCTTTGGGTAGTATGGACATTTTAACAATGTTGATTCTTCCCAGCCATGACCATGGTATGTTCTCTCATTTGTTAATGTCTTCTGCTATTTCTTTTCTCATGGTTTCATAGTTCTCTTCATAGAGATCATTTTTTGTCCCTTATTAGATATATTCCCAAGTATTGTATCTTCTTTGGAACTGCTATATAAGGTATAGAGTCATTGATTTTATTATCCACTTGGCTGTTGTTGGCATATATGAAGGCTACTGATTTGTGAGCATTGATTTTGTACCCTCAGATCCTGCTATATTCCTTGATTACTTCTAAGAGCTTTGTAGTTGAGTCCCTGGAGTTTTCAAGGTATAAAATCATGTCATCCGCAAAAAGTGAGAGTTTGACCTCCTCTGTCCCCATTTGAATACCCTTGATCTCCTTCTCTTGCCTGATTGCAATAGCTAGGACTTCCAGCATTATGTTGAATAGCAGTGGAAACAGTAGGCATCCTTGTCTAGGTCCGGTTCTGAATGGAAATACTTTCTGTTTTATTCCATTCAATATGATATTGCCTGAGGGTTTGTTGTAGATGGCCTCTATCAGTTTAATAAATGTCCCAC
This sequence comes from Arctocebus calabarensis, assembly GCA_963573935.1. Taxonomy (NCBI): domain Eukaryota; kingdom Metazoa; phylum Chordata; class Mammalia; order Primates; family Lorisidae; genus Arctocebus; species Arctocebus calabarensis. Next base: position 17,463 of record CAUYON010030413.1, read on the forward strand.
CTAAAGCTATTTTCTTAAGTGTTTTTTTATCAAAAAATGATGTTGGATATTATCAAAAGCCTTTCCTGAATCAATTGAGAGAATCATATGATCTTTCCTTTTTCATTTTATTTATGTGGTGAATTATCTTCATGGATTGAGCCAATATTGGATCCCTGGGACAAAACGCACTAGATCATAGTGTATAACTTTTTAAATATGTCTCTGTATTCTGCTTGCTAAAATCTTATTGAATATTTTTGCATTGATATTCATTGATATTGGTCTATAGTTTTCTTTTTTTGTTGGGTCCTTTCCTGGTTGTGGGATCAGAGTGATATTTGCTTCATAGAACGTGTCTGGGAGGATTTTTTCCATCTCTATGTTTTGGAATAGATTATGCAATATGTGAACTAGTTCCTATTTGAAGGTTTGGTAGAATTCTGTTGTGAAACCATCTGGTCCAGGGATTTTCGTTTTTTGGAGTATTTTGTATAGTTGATGCTATTTCAGTGCTTGATACAGGCCTATTCAAAATTTCTAATTCTTTCTGGTTTAGTTTTGAAGGTGGTATTCTTCCAGGTATTCTTCAATTTCTTTTGTATTTCTGTGGTATCTCTTGTTATTTCCCCTTTATAGTTTCTGAATAAAGTTATTAGAGATCCTATTTTTCTGTTTCTCATTAGTTGGACCAAGGTTTAATCAATTTTATTAATCTTTTCAAAGAACCAACATTTTGTATCGCTGATCTTCCAAATGATTCTTTTGTTTTCAATTTTATTTAATTCTGCTCTAATTTTGGTTATTTCTTTCCTTCTGTTGCAATTGGGGTTGGATTGTTCTTCTTTTTCCAGTTGCTTAAGATGGCTCATTATGTTGCTGACTTGCTCTCTTTCTGTTTTCCTGATGAAGATTTCTAATGCTATAAATTTCCCTCTTATGAATGTCTTTGCAGTATCCCACAGGTTTTGATGGTTTATGGCTTCATTATCATTTTGTTCCAGAACTCTGATGATTTCCTTCTTAATCTCATCTTTGACCCATCTATTATTCAGCGCAAGTTTATTTAGTTTCCATGTCTTTGAGTATGATAATTTCTGTTGCTGTTGAGTTCAACTTTTATTCCATGATGGTCTGAGAAGATACAAGGGATAATGTCTATTCTTTTGAATTTGTTGAGGTTAGACTTGTGTCCTAACATGTGATAAATTTTGGAAGATGATCCTTGGGCTGATGAGAAGAATGTATATTCAGTTTTATTAGGATGACACGTTCTGTTCTTTTGAAATGATCCCATAACTCTCTCAGGGAATATTTTGCTTTTGTTCTCCTTTATTCTGCCTCTTTGAATGTTCAGAATAGTTCAAAATTCTTTTTTTTTTCTTTTTTTTATTAAATCATAGCTGTATACATTAATGCATTCATGGGGTATAATGTGCTGGTTTTATATACAATTTGAAATATTTTCATCAAACTGGTTAACACACACTTCATGGCAATTTCTTAGTTATTGTGTTCAGACACTTATATTCTACATTTAGTAAGTTTCACCTGTACCCTTCTAAGATGCACTGTACGTGTGGTTTATTCAATTTCTGAAATTCTTTCTTCTCCCTATTCCACTCTATTATTAACAGTCTCTAGTGTGTTTCAAAGCTCCCCAAATGCCTTTTTCAATTACTTAAGCTCTGCTATATCTTTCCTCATTATATCCATATCCTTGGTGACTTTGTCTTTGAATTCATTAATTTTTTGAGACAACATTTGAACTATTTTTTAGATTTCTATTTCCATCTTTTCTTCCATTTCAATCATCTTATTTTCCATCCATATTCTGAATTCTATTTCTGACACTTCAGCAGTTTCTATATGGATGTTATTTTCTGTTGTAATCTCTTGGTGGAGTTGATCTGCTTTGATTTCTCATGTTGTCAGAATTCTACTGCTGTTTTCCTCCCTTCCCATGAGTATTTTCAGCTTTTTTGATATATTAATTATATTTTTTAGTTGAAATGATAGGTTGTCCTTGAAATAATTATTGACAGATAATATAATTGAGGACCCTTAGGATACAATGTAATAAACTATTTGGCAATTAAAATTTGCAGGGTGAGACTGAATGGTAGGGCCCCATGAATAGAGGATAACCACTCCTTCTCCAATGAGCTGGGGCTTGTGATTGTGGCTTTTACCAAACAACCTTGATAAGGTCCCTTTCAGAGCTACAATCAGAGAACCTGAAGGCTCTCTTGGTGAGATAGCGTTACTGGCACCGTCTTGATGTCATTCTTCCTTCTACCCAATTCTAAGGAATTACAGTATTTCACTGGAATCTCTGCTGGACAAAGATGCAAATGCCTGCAGCTCTGTACCTCTGGCTGCAATCGCTGGTAGAAAGGAGTCTGCAGGCAGACCCACTGAATCTGCCCCTCACTGCTGCACCACCACCCCCACCGCATTCAAGCAAAGTCAAACAAGTGGTGAACCTGCAGCCCCAGACAGTGGTAGCAGGAGAACAAGAATCCATGCACAGCCCTGGATGAGAGTTCCGGACAAAGTCACTCAGGCAGCCCAAACAACACCCACTCAAATGAGTTCAGAGGGTCACCAGACAGACAGCTTGGGCTGAAAGTTCCAGTCAAACTCGCTCAGGCAATGCAAGCAACACCCACACAAAAAAGTTTAGAGGATCTCCAAGGAATCAGAAAACAAAAACCTCTGGGCAGATCTATCCGAGAGTTGCCTAGGGGGCTGAAGTGTCTTTTCTAGTGGGAAAGAGAGTCAGGATAGTTCACCCCTCTCCCAGCAAAGTTACAACTGCAGTGCCTCTATTTCTGCACGTAGTTCACTGGCCGACCCACACAATGCCCCAGCCTCTCAGCAAACATGCCAAACACTGCAGCCTTTGCAGGGGGAAGTTGGTCAGGCAACCAGGATATAGGGAAGGGTGAGCTGTGGGCTCAGGACTATGGAGGGAGTATTTGTTTAATTTTGTGCTAGGCAGGATGAGGCCTGGGCTCAGAGGTGGGACTTCCTAGGTGTAGGAGGACCAAGAATTAGCAGCTCTCTCCTGTGGCGTGAGGGGAGAGATCCTTTGTTCCTTGCTCTCTCGTGGAAGCCCACTGCAGACCTTTGATTGGGGAGGGGTTTCCTAGCCCCTTGCCAATGGGTACCTTCCAACTGGTCACTTGGTTGGTACCCAATCTTCATTATCTTTCTTCCTATTTCTTAGCTTCACAGCTTCTCTCAGCAGAGATGATGTGCACCTCTCTTTCTTCTATGCTCAGGTCCTCACCTTCAGCATCTCTGAGTCTACTTCAGCCCAACATCTCTTTCCCTCTGGACAGAGGCCGCTAACAAAATCAGCTTCTAGTCGGCCATCTTGACTTCTAGGCTCCTAGAATTGCTGAAATAATTCATTAAAGTCTCAGATTACAAAATTCATGTACACAAATCACTAGAATCAGTAGCCTTTCTATACACTAAACATAGCTATTTAAATAGTTCCACCAAAAAAAAATACATAGGAATATACTTAACCAAAGAAGTGAAAGATCTCCAAAAAGATAACTACAAAGCACTGACAAAAGTTATTTGACACAAACAAATGAAAGAATACCCCATGTTATGGATTGGGAGTATTAATATTGTTAAAATATCCATAACTTCCAAAGTGATTTATTGTGTCACTGTACTTTCCATAAAAATATCAATATCATTTTACAAATTTCCACACAGGGAATTTAAAGGGAGCCCAAACAGCTAAAGAAATAATAAGCAAAAAAAGCAAATCTGGAAGCATCACATTACTTGGCTTCAAATTATACTTCAAGACTATAGTACTCAAAACACCTTTTACAGATGTAAAAGTAAACACATCAATCAATGGAATAGGAAGGAGAACCTAAAAATAAAACCATACATCTATAATCAACTGATATTTGGCAAAGCAGACAAAAACATACACTGGAGAAAGAGCACCCTTTTCAATAAATGGTGCTGGGAAAAGTGAAGAGCCACATTCAGAAGAATGAACTAGATTCTTATCTCTCACCATACACAAAAATTAATTCAAGATGGATTAAATATATAAATATAAAACCTAATACTGTTAAAATGCCAGAATCAAACATAGATAAACTCTTCTGGACATTTGCCTAGAGAAAGAATTTGTGACTAAGACACCCAAAACAAATAAAACGAAAACAAAAATAAATAAATGATATTTAAAGAAATTAAAAACTTTCTATACTACAAAAGAAATAATCAACAGAGCAATGAGACAGCGTATAGAATGGGAGAAACTATTTGCAAACTATCCATCTGATGGAGGATTAATATCAAGAAATCTATAAGGAATTTAAATCAGCTAAAATAAAACAACCTCATTAAAACGTGGGCAAAATACACAAGCAGATATTTTTCAAAAATATGCAAACGGCCAATAAACATGTGAAAAGAATGCTCAACATTATTAATCATCAGGAAAAAGCAAATAAAAACTGCAATGAGATACTATTTTACCTCTGTCAGAATGGCCATTATTAAAAAGTCAAAAAACAAAAGAGTTTGGTGCAGATGCCAAGAAAAGGAACACTTATACATGGTCAAGGGGAATGTAAATTAGTATGTCTCTATGGAAAATAGTATAGAGATTGCTCAAGGAACATAAAATACATCTACCATTCTATCCAGCAATCCTACTACTGTACAATGTATACTATTTACGTGAAGAGTACATTAAAAGCCCTGACTTCACCACTATATAATTCGTCATTATAACAGCAACTTGTACCTCATGTATTTATTGAAAAAAAAACAGACTCTAGTTCTCCACTTTTTGCATCTGTGTTGGCCACATGACTTGCCTCAGACGATGGGATATTAGCTAATGTGATATAATCAGAACCTTATAAAGGACTTGCACATCAACCTTGCTGTTCCTCAAACCCCTGATTACCATATAAGTCAGTCCAGGCTAGTCTGCCGGATTAAGAGATTCAGTCATTTTTGTCATCATAGATGACAGTCAATCATCAAATACATGAGGCCATTCACTACAACTAACCAGAAGTGGATAAGTGATCACAGATTAGCAGAAAAATTGCCCAGCTGAGCTCATCCATACAGCCAAACTACAGAATTGTGGACCTGATAAAGCATTAATTTAAGCCACAAAGTGATCATGTGGCTTCTTTTACAACAAAAGTTAACTGGTACACATTCTTTGTAAATTGTAATGATAAAGAGAAAACCATGTAAGATCTCAGAAAGGGGGAGTAAAAGATTAGGCGGTATTAGGCAGTATTGAATTCTCCATCCACAATAAGGTCTGCTATTAGACATTGGGCTAATGTTTATGGAATTAAGAAAGGAAAGGATTTGAAAGTAAAACACAATTGTGAGGAAACAAGCTTTAGGTATACCAGAAAGCTTCCACCCAGGAGCAGTAACATTTTCCAATAATTTAGAGATTCTATTTGAAAATATCCATCCTCTTAAGTAAAAGCACGTAGATTAATTCTGTATACTTATGTTAATTTTCTTTGGGTGTTATAGCAATATACTACAGACTGGGTACCTTCAAGAACAGAATTCTGGAGGCTAGAAGTCTGAACCTCATGTTGGCAGGTTTGGTATCTTCCTTGGTTTGAGGATGTCCTCTTTCTTACATTTTCTTTCCTCTATGTGTGTGGTTATCCCTGGTGTTTCTCTGTGTATCTTAATCTCTTCTTTCTATTTTTTTGAAATAGAGTCTCACTCCACTGCCCCAGGCTAGAGTGCCTTGGTGTCACAGCTATAGCAACCTCAAACTCCTGGGCTCAAGCAATGCTCTTGCTTTAGCCTCCCAAGTAGCTGGGACTGCAGGCAGGAGCCACCACACCCAGCTAATTTTTCTATTTTTAGTAGAAACAGTCTTACTCTTGCTCATGATGCTCTTGAACTCCTGAGTACAAGCAATCCATCCACTTCAGCCTCCCAGAGTGCTAGGATTACAGGTGTGAGCTACCATGACCAGCTTCCTAACCTCTTCTTTTAAAGACACCAGTCAGATTGGATTAGAGCACATCCTAATGATCTCACTTTAAGTAAATACCCATCTAAAGGTTCTACCAAGTAAAGTCACATTTACAGGAATTGTGGGTTAAGGCTTTAGCAATTTTGAGGAGAGACAATTCAACCCATAACAATATTCTTCCTGAATGGTGATATAATTCTTGAGAAGAAAGGAAGACAGTTCAGGAATATTTAAGTTTTTTATAACTGACAAGATTCTTTCCTGTATGAACAACATTAACGACAACTGTATTTCTACAAGGGACTCTAAGGGCCAACAGCAGCTGGAGTGATAAATGGCTGCATATGTCCCCAGTTTTGGTGTCCACTTTCTTCCAATATGACTCTGCAATCTTTCATAAACTTATCAGGGCAATATCTAATTTTATTATTTTGCATGTGTGCTTGTGTGAGTGTGAATGAGTGCTTTTGTATATAGTTTTTTTCCTACCTCTTCATAATTCTCCTGAAATGCTGTACATAGTTTTAGAAGTGGGACTGCCCTAAAAAAAAATCCACCACTACCACTATCAGGATTTGGAAAGAAATGATGGCAAAATGAAATAAAAAATGGTGATGCTCAGGTCACTATGAGAAAACTCAATAGCCTAAGGGATGAGATAAGTGTGGAGTTTCTCTTGGCGGAGGGGCTATGTAATAGTAGAGTTCATTAATTATTCCTTTAACTAGAATCAGTTGGACCCAAAGGATCAGTAAAGAGAGTGGTGGATCTAGAGGAGGAAAAAATGGGAATATAGCCAAAAAATGCTTTAAATTGAAAGGAAAAAATTCAAATGTTTATATTTTTTAAAAACTGTGAATACTCTAACATTGGAAAGGTGTAAAGGGGGAGGGGAGAAGATGGTTAATGGATACAAAATTAAAGTGAGATAGGAAGTTAATGCTAAAGCACTGAAGTTTGACAATAGTTAACAGTAACTTATTGTATATTTTCAAAGAGCTACAAGATTTTGAATATTCCCAGTACAAAGAAATAATAAACCTTTGAGGTGATTAATATGGTAACTACCCTAATTTTACTATTACACATTATATACGTGTATCAAAGTATCATTCTGCATTTCATAAGTATGTATAATTATTATATGTCAACTAAAAATAAAAGGAAAGAAAAAAACACTTTGAAAGAACTATGGCCTTTGTACAAACGTATTATAAGTAAATTTAGTTTGTTCTTTGCAATTCAGAAAAAAGTATTTCTGAAAAAAGTTTCTACACAAGATAGCTGGTTTCTATATGGAGAAATAACAATAACAAATTGAAATGACCTTGAGAAAATTCAATTAAAACTTTAAATAACCAACTACTGTGTCTGAGACACAATTTTTTCTTTTTTTAGGAATAAGGCAAATGTACTGGTTTATAGCTGGTTGAGCAAAAAGAGGATCTCAAGACACTAAAAGAAAAATTTATCCCCATACTTTCACTTCATGTCTAGAAATAATGAGACTAGTTCCCATTTTTTTTCTGTGTCATGTTAAAACATTCACTCAAATATTTGGCTTCTGTAGGTACTGAAGCCAACACAAGGGTTGAGGGGAGGGTAGTATCTTAAGGCAGTCACATCCCAAGGGAGGGGAGTCAGGGACTAAGCCCACCAATATTTTTGTTTGTTTGTTTTTGTATTTTATTTATTCAGGATGACAGAACACACAAAAACAAACCAGCAGTGTGCTCAGCCCCTGACCTCCCATTGGTATACAGCTCTCAAGCAATCCAAAAGGAAAAGAATAAAAATGTTCCCAGAATTAAAGAAATTTCCAAAAAGGTATTATGAACGGGCTTTTAAACAGGGTATTTGTGTAAAAGGCAATCAAAGACAGAGGGGGTTAGTGAATATCAGGTGAATAGCAGGCCAAGCCTACCGATCTCAGAATAAAAGTAGGTATAAAATGAAGATGAAAGCTGTGGGGAAGGAGAAATTATAGGGTAAAATGAGAAATTGCACAGCAAATCAAGGCCTGGAAAGGCAATGACAACTGAAGCCCCACTCTAAGGCAAAACGAGATTGGGGCCAAAATCTGACTTGCTCCCAAGGTACCACATAACGGTGAAAGGGGGCCATTCTCAAGGGGAAGCTAAGAACAAATTACTGTACTAATCTTGTCCAGATCCAGCACAAAGCCTAATATCTGAATAGCCTGTTTGGGTTTTAGCAAAACCATATGCAGTACTTTATGATTTTATTGAACCCTGTTGTAAACTGACTGCCTTGATGGCCCTCATTAATATACACTCCTGAATTGTGACTTTGCAGCTCCTTCCATCAAGAAGTAGAATCAATTTTTGAATTTGAATTGTCTCTATGACTTGCTTTGGCCAACAGAATGTGTGGCAGAAATGATGGTGTGCCAGTTCCATCCATTGGCCTTACAAGACCTTCCACATTTCCAAATCCTCTCTGGGATTCCTGCCATGTCCTGAGAATAAGCCTAGGCTTGCCTACTGAGAAACATGTGGAACAGAGCCTAGTTGACCCAGATGAAGCTATCCTAGGGCAGCCTAGAGCCAACTGACCTCCTCATTATATGAGAGAGCCCAGACAAGATCAGTACATCTGTGTACCTGATCGACAGCTGACAGCAAGTGTGCAAGCTCAGCTGTTGGGAGAACAAAAAGTATCCAGTCAATATGTATATTTGTATGCAGTAATAAATGGTTATTATTTTATGCCACGAAGTTAGGGGATGATTTATTACATAGCAACAGTTAACTGATATTGAAATTGGTAACTTATGTGGGATAATGCCAAAGCAAACATCTAAAATATGACATTGCCTTTGGGACTGTGAGTCAGGAACAGGCTACAAAATTTACAATAAAATCTAAAAATGCGTTGAGAAAATTATTGTTAGAGACTGGGAACATAGCAACCTGTGTTTTATAGCAGTAAAGTAACTGGAAATACTGTTGCGTGAGGTAATTTAGAAAGCAGAAAATGTTCCTAATGAAGTTGCCAATTTGGCTAAGAAGATTTCCATGCAGAACACCGAACTGTCACTTGATTACTCCTACCTTTGTATAATAAGTTGCAGCAAGAATAAGATGAGACAAAGAAAGAGCTGGACAGTATATAAGAAGAACTTAGAGGGGAAATAGAAGAGTGAGAACTTATTAAGTTGAAAAAATGAACCGTTTCTTTTCTCCAGCCCCTCAATCCAATAACACATGAAATAAGGGCATTGCCAAAAATAAATAGTCTCTTCATAAGGATATAATCAAAGTTACTTTGATAGTATCTCTGAAAAGAACTGAGCTGGTACCAAGTAGCAGACAGACAAAAAGGGCTTCCATGAGTCTTAAGGGTATTGGCTCACAGCAGACTGACATGCCCAAAGTAGGTGTGACTACATCTGGAGAGAATGCTTGGCTCAAAAAGGCTCAAAAGGCATATCTTCCAATATCTGCTTTGTGAAAGCCCAAGGAAGGAAGACTGCGTTGGATTAACCATTTTGATGTCCACTTTCATTCACACCTGTGGAATATGACATTGCAGTTCTTCCATTAAAGAGTGGAATTTACTGCCCCATAATCTTGAATATGTGATAACATTGTGACTTTCTTTGACAAACTGAATGCAGCAGAAGTCATGATGTGGCATTTCCATCTAGAGGCCTCCAGAGGTCTTACACACTTCTGTTCTCCCTCTTGGAACAAGGGTATCATACGATAACAAGCCTGGGCTAGTCTGCTGGAGGTGGAAAGATCATGTGTATGGGAATTTGGTTATCCAAAAAAACTCCTAAATATGTGAGAGAGCCCAGTCAACATCAATAGAGATTTCTACCTTACTTTCAGATGCAGATACAACCGTGGTAAGTCTAACCAAGATGAGGAAGAAATGCCAAGCTGACCCACAGGCTAACGAAGTGGCTTGTTACACTGCAATCAACAAGTAATACAACTTCTAGCAACCAAGTAAATAATTCGGAAGAAAGTGACTTGGTATTTCTTTTATACGGTGACCATTAAATTACCACTAAACTCAAAATAGGGCTTATAGAAATAGTATAACTTAGTCTGTGAAACTTTGCACTGAAAATAAACTTTTTATTTTATTAAGTCACAATATATAAATCACATATAAATTAACGCATTTATGGAGTACAATGTGCTTATTTTATGTGTAATTTGGAATGCTTACATCAAACTGGTAAACATAACCTTCACCTCACTTACTAATTATTGTGTTAAGACATTTATACTCTACACTTAATACAGCTGACATGTACCCTTGCAATATGCACCATAGGTGTGGCTCCACCATTTACCCTACCTCCAACCAACATCTCCCCTTCCCTCCCATCTCCCTCCTCTTCCCTCATAAATCCTGGGCTATAATCATGTTTTATCTTTCATATGAAAGTGTGAGTGAATACAAATTGGTTTCATAATAGTACTGAGTACATTAGAGACTTTTTCTTCCATTCTTGAAATACATTACTAAGAAGAATATGTTCCAGCTCCATCCAGGTAAACATAAAAGAGGTAAAGTCTCCCTCTTTTTTAAGGCTGCATAAAATTCCATGCTATACATATACCACAATTTTTTAATCCATTCATGGGTCAATGGGCACTTGGGCTTCTTCCATGACTTGGCAATTATGACTTGAGCTGCAATAAACAATCTAGTGCAAATATCTTTGTTATAAAGTGCTATTTGGGTTTTTGGATATACAGCTAGTAGAGGAATGGCAGGCTCAAACAGCAGGTCTACTTTTAGATCCCTAAGTGTTCTCCAAACTTTTTTCCAAAAGGAATGTATTAGCTTGCATTCCCACCAGCAGTGCAGAAGTGTTTCCTTTTCTCCACATCCACATCAACGTCTACAGTTTGGGGGGATTTTGTTATGTGGGCTACTCTTACTGGAGTTAGATGATACCTCCAAGTGGTTTTGATTTGTATTTCTCTGATGATTAAATACAAGGAATAACTTCTATTTTTTTTTAATGTGCTCAGGTTAGACTTGTGACCTAAGATGTGATCAATTTTGGAGGATGTTCCATGAGCTGACAAGAAGAATGTGTATTCAGTTTTGTTAGGATGAAATGTTCTGTAGATATCTGTCAGATTCGACTGTTGTATGGTGAAGTTTAAGTCCAAAATTTCTTTGCTTAGTTTCTTATTGGAAGATCTATTCAATACTGCCAAAGGGGTATTAAAGTTTTCAAATATTGCGGTGATAGAAGATATCAAATTGTTTACATCTGTTAGTGTCTCCTTTATAAATTGAGGAGCATTCTGGTTGAGTACATAAATGTTAATAATTGACATAATTTTGAATGTTTCCTTTAACAAATATGAAGTGACCATCATTGTCTTTCCTTACTTTTGTTGGTTTAAAGCCTAGTGTATCTGCAAAAAAAATTGCAACCCCTGTTTTTTTTTCTGATTCCTGTTTGCCTAGATTACAGATGCTCATCTCTTTACCCTTACTCTATATTTATCCTTTAAGGTAAGATGAGATTATTGTACGTAGCAGATATCTGGCCTGTGTTTTTGTATCCAGTCAGCCAACCTGTGCCTCTTAAGAGGACAGTTTAAGCCATTCACATTAATTGAGAGTATTGATAATCCTAGTAGTATTTGAGTATCAAGTTTTTCAAAAGCCCAGTGGAAATTTTGAATTTTTTTATCACTTTGGAAATTGGGTTCTGGTCAAGAATTTCAGAGTGAGTTTACTTTGATGGTAAAGCATTCTGCTGGTCATTATGGAGGATGAGTCTGAGGATATCCTGAAGAGCTGGTTTGGTTATGGCACATTTCTTCAACAAGTATATGTCAATAAAGTATTTAACTTCTCTGTCATAAGTAAGCTCAGTTTAGCTGGATACAGGATCCTGAGCTGAAAGTTGTTTTGTTTTAGTAGAATGAAGATCGATGACCATCCTCTTCTGGCTTGAAAAGTTTCAGCAGAAAGATCTGCAGTCATTCTAATATTCTTCCCCTTTTAGGTTATGATTTTCTCATGACTAGCTGCTTGCAGGATTTTCTTCTTCATGTGAACTTTGGTGAAGTTAATTATAATGTGTCTAGAAGACACGCTGGGGTTTTGAAACTGTCTGCTAAGTGAATTTCAGTGTCTCTTGCCGTACTTGGGAATTTCTCCTCAATTGTCTCTTGGAGTAGAGTATCTGTGCCTTTCAGACCATCTTTTTCTCCTTCCAGGATTCTTATGAGGTGAATGTTTGCTGTTCCTGGGTTTTTGGATATACAGCTAGTAGAGGAATGGAGGCAAAGATGGAATTAGAAATTCAAGGAGCAATTCAAAATTTGTTAGGGAATTCTCTCAGGGAATGATCCATTTTTTGCTCACAATTCTCTCAGGGAATGATCCATTTTTTGCTCTCTACTTCTCTTCCTCTTTGAGCATTTGGGAGTGTTCAAAAGCATTGTTTCCAGTGTCATAGATCCTTACTTCTGAGTGCTCCATTCTGTTACTGAGGGATTCCACTGTATTTCTCAGATCTTTGAGGGAAGAAAGTTCTTGCCTCAATGTGTCAAAAAATGTGGTGATTTTGTCTTTGAATTCATTGAATTCTTGAGACAAATTTTGAATTGCTCCTTGAATTTCTAATTCCATCTTTGCCTCCATTCTGTTAATCTTATTTGTAATCCAAACTCTGAATTTGATTTCTGACATCTCAGCCATTTGTTTACGAATGGGATCTTTTGTTGCATCTCCTTGGTCATTCCTTGGGGGACTTGATCTACTCTGATTATTCATATTGCCAGAGTTTTTCCGCTGATTCTGCCCCATGATTATTTTTCACTGTTTGGCTAGATAAGCCAGCTAGGTGATACTGAATTGAGAGCTCCTGGAGTTGTAATTGACTATCACTTTACCAAAAAACTGAGATTGGTGATTGTGGTTTTTCCCTTAGAGGTTTACAAAGGTCCCATTCAGAACTATAGTCTGAAACTCTGGGGATCTGCTTGGTGTGGTGGGGCTAGATGGCACTGACTGGTATTCAGCTAGTCTCTTCACGATTCTAGTGAATCAGTGGCTTTAGGCTGAAATCTCAGCTGTGGAGATATATAGTCAAATAAAACACCCAAACCCCATAGGCAACAATTGGTAGGGGAGAATCCCATACTCCCACAACACAACCAGGGTACAACCTTGGTGGGTCCCTGGTTGATCGGCCTGGGTCAAGAGTAACAAACCAATTGTTCCAGTCATCACAAACACCAATCTGGTGGGAGAGTTCAAAAGGTCTTCAGCATCTAGGCAGCGGGAGTCCACTGTCAGCTCAATTTGAGCCCTGTGGGAGAGACCATGGAGCCACCACCACGGTCAGGGGTGGTGCTGCCACTGTCCATGGTGGTGCCATCAGTCTGGGGTACTACTGTCTGCAAGTCACTACAGACAGAGGGGATCTGGAGGGCATTGCCACCAGCTGCAATGATCACAGGAGCTGAGCAGGGAACTTGATGGCCCGGCAACTCCTGCCTGACTCTTGTGACCCCTGAGGCCCCAGACGATGGCAACTCCACCCTCTAGCTTCCTGCCCAGCTCCTGTGGCCCAAGCCCAGGGGTCAACAGCTCTAATTAGTTTTATCACCCATGCTTCATTATTTTATTCATGCTACTTACTAATACTTAAATTATTTTTTTCTAAAATTTTTTCTAAAATTTTTCTAATATTTTTTTCTAAAATTTTCTAAATTTTCTAATAATTTTTTTCTAAATTTTTTCTAAAATTTTTTAAATTATTTTTTTCTAAAAATTTTCTACATTTTTTTTCTAAAATTTTCTATTTTTTCTTAAATTATTTTTTTCTAAATTATTTTTTCTATTTTTTTCTAATCCCTTAGAGGGCAAAGACTTTGTCTTTCTCATTTGCTGATGTTTTCCCAGGGCCCAGAGCAGTAGTAATAGACATTTTATAAATGTATGGATTGAAAGAATGAATTCTAGAATAACCTGAGGCTTTAAGGAAGTCCTTCCTAAGAGGTTTATATTTTTCTGAAACATGCTGAAGAAATCTTTAGATAGGTATTGTGTGTATAAGGGCTAAGCTATGGAATTTCCAAAACAGTTTAAGTTTTATCCTTTAAGGTTTTTGCTGTCATATGTCCTCATTTCTTGAAATCATGCTTACCTTAAAGTAAGTGATCAGTAAATTTTTTTGAATAAATGAATGGTGCCTGATGCAAAGTATTTATTGAAAAAATTTAAAGAAAAAAATTCAGAAATTAAGACATGCAACAAATACTTGGGTGAATGGTTTATGATTTTTTCCTGCCCATGTTCCACATTTTCTTTTCCCCTCTCAATAAAGAATATTTATTCAGGGCAGCACCTGTGGCTCAAAAGAGTAGGTTGCGGGCCCCATATGCCGGAGGTGGTGGATTCAAACCCAGCCCCTGCCAAAAACTGTAAAAAAAAAAAAAAGAAAAGAATATTTATTCAATCATTCAGTTAATATGCATTGAGCACCTAATTTATACCAGTAATATTTTAATACAGCTTATTATCAAAACTAACTTACTGAAACCATTACAATACAGAACTTCTTCAATAGATGAGTTTCTCTTACATGTTTGTCAACTGGGCAGTAAGAAAATTGGTAGATCAAAATCACATACCATGCAATATCATAGATTTTGAGTCCACATCAAAATATTTAGAGATTGGAAGAGAAATAAAGGAATGAAGTTGGATAAAATATCTAATAATGATATAGATTGAACTTTTTTTTTTTTTTTTAGAGACAGTCTCACTTTGTCACCCTTGGTACAGTGCTATGGCATCACAGCTCACAGCAACCTCCAGCTCTTGGGCTTAGGCGATTCTCTTGCCTCAGCCTCCTGAGGAGCTGGGACTACAGGCGCCTGTCACAACACCTGGCTATGAAGAATTTGTTTTTGTCTACTCCTAATGCCCATATGTACTGCTGGGATTCTAAGAAAGTATTTTCTGAAGTTAAATGAACCTTAATAAATTTTAGAGAATGATTAACTGCATTGATCAAATAAATGCTTTTTTGGTACAAGTCTGGTGCCATTATTTGGATACATGATTTTTGGGTAAAACTTCAAAAGGGAAATATCTTGACTCAGAAAGACAAATGATTTCAATTGGTTTTGAAAATGAAGAACTTTGCAATGTCTAGAACACCAAGGGATACAATAATTATCATCCCTGCACATATATTCATTTATACTGATTGGGTAAATTCCTACAAGTGAAATAAACTGCGCCAAAGGGTATGCACTCTTAAAATGTTCATAGTAATTGCTAAATTCTTTTCCAGAATAGTTAGAGAAAATTTATACTCCTCCTAAACATCTGTGAAATATTGTTGTTGTTCTATACTCTCCCTAGAAGTAGGTCTCATCACAGTTTATAAATCTTCCAAATTTTCCATATAATTAAAAAAATCCTTTTGCTATTTCAATTATCATTTACTTAGAAACTACCGAGGTTGCACACATTTTCACATGCTGATTATTTTTAATTCTGTGAATAGTGTATTCACCTCCTTTGCCCATTTTAAATTGTATTAATCATACATTGTATGATAAATTGCTAGTAATTGATTTGAAGAATTTTTGTTGTGTATTACAGATGTGAAAATTTTATCTCTTACAGTTTTAAAATTTTTTCTCCTGTCTTTTGTCATTTGAGTTTATTGATAGAATCTTCTGATGTATAGAGGATTTTAATATTCATGTGGTTAATGTGACTAAGTTTTTTTATATCATCCATTCTGGACATTTGATCGTGCTAGGAAATGGTTACACTGAATTTACAAAACATTATACTATATTTCCTCTTACGATATCCATTTCATTAACTCTGTCGTTTTATTTATATGAAGCTCAGATAATCAGTCCAAAGTATTTCTAGGCAAATAATTTAAATTATTTCCTTCCAAATGTATTTTCAGAAGACCCAATTATACATATTAGTCCACCTTTCCCTGACCTCTTTGATTCAGCCATGTAAATACATTTCATTGATGTCTGTACATAAGCATGCGCCTTGACTTGTCTA
>CAUYON010030418.1:0-43573 GCA_963573935.1 Arctocebus calabarensis
AAAAAAAAAAAAAAAAAAAAAAGAAGCTATAAGAAGGCAAGAAGAGGAAGGGGAGAGAGAACAAAGAAATTAACATGGGAGAGGAAGAAGAAATGTATAATTGAGAATAGAAGGTAATAAAAATAGCCTAAGAAAAGAAAGTGAAATAAAGAATTATTTATCAATGGCACCTCCAAGAAAAGGATATTAAAAAAAAAAAAACCAACCTCAAAAATATTGTTCTTGTATATATATAGAAATAAAGGTCCTCTAAAAAAAAAAAAAAGAAATAAAGGTCCTTATGTATGCTGTTGATGTCAACTTAAGTGGAATTAATTTATAATGCAATATACTTTGTTGACACCAGAAGGCGCTGTGGGTGGTTCTCCGGCTTATATGTGATTAACTGATTATAATGTTACTATGGAAACCACACTATCCTGCCCGTCACCATTTTTGGAGTTTCTCCACCGGTTTGCATTGGAAAAGGTGCTTTATTTTGGGTGCTCAGCTCCAAACGACACTCCCATCTGACCCCCAACTCTCGACCTCCAATTTTGGTGCACGTGTCATCCCAAAACTCTCCACTCTGCCCTCCTGCTCTCTCGCAGTCTGGCAACAGCGATTGGTTGTGAGAGGGGAGCTCGTAGTGGCCATGGGAGAGGGGCTCATGGCGACTGCGGGAGAGGGGCTCATGGTGGCTGTGGGTGAGAGGCTCAGGGCAACTGTGGGAGAGGGGCTTGTGGTGGCTACGGTTCACGGTGGCCGAGGCGGTGGCGGCAGTTGCTATGGCCACAGCTTGCATCGGCTGCGCGACTGGAGGGGAGGGAGCTCCGGAGGGGTTGTTGGTGCCACTTTGAACTGCCACTTTTTCTCCAGCAGAAGTGCTCGGGGGCCCTCTTTGCCAACTTCCACAGCTCATAGTGTCTTTTCCACACCCCAGAATCCCGTGCCTCCTGCTCAGTCAGGCTTCACCAGGGTCCCCGCCTAGTGTAGTGCTGACAAGTCACCTACTCTCAATGTTCTGGGGAAAAGGCACTTGCCATTTTGGACATTCCAATATGTCTATCCAGCAGAGTCCAGTCCCTTTGGCTCACACAAGGGCTGCCTGGGTCTCTGTGGATCCTAGCAGCACCTCTTTCTGGTCATCAAACTCTGAGATCCATGCTTCAGTGGAATTTTCTCCAATTAGGTCTTGTGAGTTGTGACCTGCTTTCCTCCCTGTGGGAGGGGCCAACTGCCCCTCTGCTGGGCAAGGGGAAACGGTTTATAGCAGATCCAGAGCTCCCACCCTCTCACCTGCTGACCGGGGAGAGATGGGCTACGGGACCGTCTCTGCCGCCATCTTCTAGCACTCTCCCCTGAAATTCTTGATTTGATACAATTTTCATTTTAATTTTCTCAAAGTAATGCACTATAAGAAATTTTAGAAGAAAAGAATAAAAGATATTGTTCTTCTCTTAAAGTTTATATTCACCTTAAGATTAGCAATGTGAATTAGATGTTGAGTAAAACCTTTATGAAATTAATCGTATTTCGATTATACAATGATTTCAGGTCTACTATATTTTCCCTCTAAACTTAACGCAGTATCGCTAGTAATAGTATATTAGTACATTCATTAATTGCTACTACAAAATAGAAAATTGTATTTCTGTAGCTAAGTGGCCAAACCAGCAAGAAAATTAAGATACCAAAGGAATATGATTGACCATATTAATGGTTGGTGTTTTGAGTGATTAATGTATCCTGCATTAAAAAACAATGCCTGCCTCTGACATAACATACAGAATAAAGTCAAACATTTATCATTCATATATGTCTAAAACATATGTGTTTATTTGTACATATACATAATACTTAGTAAATATGTATGTATAGTGACATGAGATGTAATACTAAATCGGAAAGGACTTACTGAGAAGGTTTATTTGAAGAAATACCTAAAGGTACAGATAGATGGAAGCGTGTGGATATTTGGGGGAAGATCAGTAGGGGCAGAGAGAACAGCCAGGGAAAAGGGATAGTTAGTAGTGTGCTAGTCCAGCTCCAAAGTCATCAACGAAGCCAGTGTGGCTGGAGCAAAATGAGCAAGGGAGACAGCAGTGGGGGACAAAGAAACTAGACAGAAGGCTTCTGTGCTAGGTTAGGCCCAAGATAATAGCCCTGAGCATGACAGAAGCAGAGAAGTGAGCAGGGTGAGGGATGTTTTAAAGGTAAATCTAGTAGGATTAGCTGGCAGATTGATTTGGGCTATCAAAGAAAAATATGCATCAAACAGGATTCTGGGGTTTTGTTCTGATCAATTAGATGTTTGAAGTTGCTATTACTGAGATAGAAACATTCTTCTAACATTCTGTTAGAAATAAATTTGGGGGAAACCCTGGGAGCTCAGTTACAGACATTTGTTAAACTGGAGATGCCTATTAGATATGCAAGCAGATATTTTGCTGGTGTATAATTCGGACTGTTGGTCTAGGTAGAGGTAGCAAATATAGACAGAAATTTAAAAATAATTTACAATGATATTTTAAAATACGTGTTTAGTTGGGATCACCCAGAGCAGTGATTTTCAACCTGTGTGCCACAGCACATCGGTGTGCCATGAGAAGGTCGTGGGTGTTCTGCACACATTTTAAACATCATGAATTAAATTATTTTAAATTATTAAAAGAAATTATAAGCACATTAAGTATATTCTTTTTTTTTTTTTTGGTAGAGACAGAGTCTCACTTTATCGCCCTCTGTAGAGTGTTGTGGCGTCACATAGCTCACAGCAACCTCCACCTCCTGGACTTAGGCGATTCTTTTGCCTCAGCCTCCCTAGTAGCTGGGACTACATGCACCTGCCACAATGCCTGGCTATTTTTCTGTGTTGCAGTTTGGCTGAGGCCGGGTTTGAACCCGCCATCTTCCGTATATGGGGTTGGCGCACTACTGGATGAGCCACAAGAGCCACCCAGTAAATATATTCTTTTCTTTTTACTCTTTTTTCCTTGATCAACATGACCTAAGTGTGCCATGAAAGTTTCACCTTAGGTTCAAGTGTGCTGTAAGATAAAAAAGGTTGAAAAACACTAACCTATGCCAGGGAGACATGGAGGAAGCAGCAAAGGAGATGAAGTGTGGCCACTGACAACAGGCGAATCAAATATTGCTGATGGAGAAATAAAAGGACTGAAAATTGACCATTAGATTTAGCAATATGGAGGTCTCTGGTGACATTTTGAGAGGGAAAGCCTAATTGGGGAAAGTTTAAGGTAGGGGGGCAAGTGGATGCAAATACTGATAAATATTTCAAAGAATTTTACTATAAAAGTGAGCAAATATTAAAGGCTGTATCAGGAGGGAGAAGTAGGGTTAAGCATTTTTGTTCTTTAGTTTTTTGGGGTTTTTTTGGCTGGGGCTGAGTTTGAACCCACCACCTCCGTTATATGGGGCCAGTGTCCCACTCTTTTGAGCCACAGGTGCCAACCTCTTCTTCTTCTTCTTCTTTTTTTTTTTTAAGATGGTAAAAGTGTTTGTGCATAAAAGAACATTTAAAAGGAAATAATTATGTTTGTGGGAAAAAAGGGGAAAATTGCCAAAGTAATGTGATGTCATTTATTTGGGAAAAGGGATACAGTTGAGCACCTCAGCAGGGAGACTGACTTTAGACAGGATCACAAATGGTTCATCTATTAGGAGCAGAAGGACAGTTAGAAGAGACAGATGAGGATGGACTTGGTAATGACGAGTACTGGAGGGGTTGTTCTTGTCGCTTATACTTTTCAATGACCCTGGAAGCAATTCGGGATCTGAAGCGAGGATGAAGGAAGGGGTGTTTGAAGTTTGAGAAGAGAAGACAGGAAATAGTAGATTTGTTACTGCACTAGGGCCCACCTGAGGTTGCTGGCTATAAATTTAAAAGGTAACCAGCCAGCACTGTGTGTGCTTTTCCTTCCAGTCACTTTGTCTGCATGGTGCAAAGCGTGTAGAGTGCAGATAGTAAACTGGATTTACAGAGCTGAGAATTTTCTTGGCATAATGAAAACCTTTAGAATATACGCAGGGGATTTTAATGAAGAAACATGGCATCTAATCAGAATAATGAGTGAAATGGGGAAATGGGAATGATGGAAGTTTATATTATCGGTTTATTATAGTTCATGGAGAGGGACCTAGAAGATAAGAATTATGGACAGAAAGTGGAATGTTTGACTATGAAATAAAGGCAGTGGTACAGATCTTGTTGATTGATCTAGACAGAGTCTACCCTGAGACTAGGGACTGTATTTTGCATTTGCTTACTTTCTTGATGTTGTTTATTTGTATCACAAATTGTAATACTGTGCTCCAAATAGATAATACTTTAAAAAGTTATTGTTATTTTTTTAACCAAGAAGATACATGGTAAATACTTATTCCAAGTAATAGGCAGCAGATTGAAACATTTGCTTCTGTCCTAAAGCTATTTGGAGAATTAACCCAAAAACTAATTTGAGAATAATCTTGTACTTCTATTGTTTTGCCAGCTGTTTGTTCTCAGAAAGTAAATGAAATGCTAAAAATGTTTACCTAATGAAACCTGAATTACCGCGTTCAACTTCCCAAGAGTTAAATACTATTACTTCTAAGTGTGACTATTAAGTTCTTTTTTGGAACTATGCCTAAGGCTGGGTCCTGTCTTTATTGACATGCATTACCATTTCACATCAAATTAGTTATAAATGTATTTTTAGAAATTATATTTAAGTTCTCATCATTTGAAGTTTTGCCACTCACCATTCCATTACATCAAAATTAAAACCAGTAATAAAAAAAAATGGTTTTCACACAACTATAATTAAGTAGAACTTTAAAAATATTTTATAGTTTCGCTGAGTAGTTACTCATTAAGATTGGATAATTTTAATTTTCCAGATTGGCAAACAAAACAGTGAGATTAATATAATTGCATACAAGCCAAAGTTAGAGATGATATTAGGTTCTCCTGAGCTGTGATTTTGTAATATGTTATTCACACTGTGATCCACCCACTGATTTCCTCAAAGAGACATTGTTGAATGGATTCAGGATTTAGAAGCATTTGGATAAGATTTAAATTAAATTGCATGCCCATATTGTCTTCAACCCAGTAAAATAAGATGATCTTGGAACTCAAACTTAATTCAGATAAGATAATAACTCAACTAGGTATATAGTTAGCAACCTGGGCAATAAAATTTTACTAAGTCAAGGATGTCAAACATGAAAATCAAGAGCTATACTCTACCAACTTGTCTGTAGCAGAGAGGATTTATCTGTCTCATTACTGTTTTCTGGTGAATGTAGCCTCAGCCTCAGATTCTGTCTTAAGAAGACATTCAAGATAGACAATACTAGTAGACACTGACATACAAGGAAAACTATTTCCACTTAGGCTCTGAGAATTACATATTTGAAAGAATTAAGGTAGTATCTCCATATGTTCTCCAATAGTATGGCTACTAAAAAATCTTGGCTGAATATACATAGATCTATGTCTAAATTAAAAAGTATTGCCTCTTAATAGGCATAAACTATTAGAAATATATAGAATATTGTATGAATAAAATAGAGCATCTTTTATAGGAGATCCACAGTTTTTTCAAAGGATGGTGGGCATGTAGGGGTTTGCACAAACTTTATTCAATTGCATCACAATTACAAATTGTGATCGTTTCTATGAAGAGATATAGGAGATTACAAGAGCAGAATAGGGGTATTTAATTCATGTGGGTGGAGTCAGAGTTTCAATGGGAGAAGTGATGCCAAAACAGAACTGTAGGTGGGAGGAATGGTGTTAACCATGGCAGGACAACAATGTTTGTGTGCTTATGTGTGTGTGGTTGGAGTTCATGGGTATAAGTGAGGAGAGTATTCTTTCCTGGAGGCTCAAAAAGGAACATCCTATTTTAGAACAGAAGAAAGGCCAGGGTGGAAAAACTCTAAGTAAAGCAAAAGCTTGTGCAAGAATGTTCGTGGTCTACTTATGAAGCAAACTATAATACAACATGATTTTGAATCATTGTTGGAATATAGAACATGCTACACCACTTGACCTTTATGTTGGTTAGGTAATACAAGTAGTCCTTTGAATGGTGTGAGGTGAGCAAGCAGAAACCGCTTGTATAAACATCTCTTTTGAAAAACATTGTCTGTTCAAATGACTTAGAAATCTACACTACAAGTCACAAGAAGACTTTTAATAAAACTTAACTAACAAGGAGAATTATGGAAGGATTTAATGAACTCCAAGAGCTGAAACTCATATCAGAAATAGATTGAAATCAGGGACTGAAACTTTGAATGAATCCTAGAAATTCCTTTTCTTCCCTGTACCTCTATATCTCACCTTGAACCTTCCTCTGCCATGTTTTCTTTCTCTCAGTGAACATTCTGTGAGTGAGACCCTGCCTCAACCTAGAAAACATGTTGCGTTTTGAATGCAAAGACGTAATTTAAAATGACCTAATTACACATTTTTAATATTCATATGGAACTAAAAATGTGAAGGCATATTTCCTCAAGTTAGTCATATAAATTCAGAAATCAATAGCTTATC
Source organism: Arctocebus calabarensis (assembly GCA_963573935.1). Taxonomy (NCBI): domain Eukaryota; kingdom Metazoa; phylum Chordata; class Mammalia; order Primates; family Lorisidae; genus Arctocebus; species Arctocebus calabarensis. The sequence goes on from CAUYON010030418.1 coordinate 6,545, forward strand.
AGTAATAACTGTTTGATATTTAAATATAATCAAATGTACAAATATAAGTTAAAAGAGCTTCAAGGTTGTTATTGACTGAATTGTTTCACTCCAAAATTTATATGGTGTAGCCCTAACCTTGAAAGTGACCCCCTTTTAGAAAGGGCTTTCAGAAAGTAAATAGGGTTAGACATAGGTCATAGCAGTGGGCCCTAAAACAACCTTCCCTGCAAAAAGAAAACAGAGATCTTTAACTGAAAGGAGACATGGGAAAATAAAAACATTTAAAAACTAACATTGGAGAAACTAGAAAATGATGAATATAGTTTACAGTCACTAGAACTAGTAAAAAATAAAAGAGAGAATTATGTAGAAGAGAACAAAAAGAACTGGTCAGAGTATAATATTGAAGAACATGGGCAAGAATGGGACCTGTTAGAAGTGTGAAAAGATTGATATTGGGCTAGAAAAATAGGCATTATCTTCTTTAAAGGAAGAAGGATGCTATAGAATCCATATTTTGTTTTCTCAGAGGTTAGAAAACATTTGATAATTTTTTTCACTAACAATGATCATTCAAGGTTATTTTGTTCATATAAACAATATAGACCTTGATATTTTAACTGACAATAGGAACAGATCTGGTAACTTTGCAGGGAAAACATATGTCTTCTGTTTAAAACAGTTCCTGCAGCCACCTCCATGTAGTCATTTACACGGACACGAATTCAGGTGGGCTCTTAACTGAAATTTGTCTTTTACAATAAAACATGAGAAGGAATGATTTGAAGCATTTTCTTTAAAACAATACATACAATACTGTTCCTTAGGTTCTTGGTAGGTTGTTTACCTTCCATCCTCTGTCAAACTTGAGATTAAACAATATGTCAACTTTTAATTCTTAAATTTAGTTTTGAGCTTAATTCCTATTGTTTTCCTATATCAATTATTCCTTTGAGTTTTAATTTTTAATTTTCTATTGCCTTGCACTATTTCTAAATTTATTGTACCTGGGCCATCATTTGTGCTTTTAGGAAGGTGGTAGATTATCAGTAAACTCATAAATTTTAAATAATAGCCAATGTTTAATGTATATATCTTTTTTTTGAACCATTGTTTTATTACTGACATAAGATATTAGCTTAATAAATATGACCAATAACATATTTGAAGCGTAGTGCCACATTAGCAAATTATAACTTGGATTTGGTTTAAAATAAATATGAAGGTATGTTTTAACAATGTAATAAATTGCTAACAATATTTTCAAAGTAATTTGTGTCCAGTAAGGTGATCAAAGGTATTTTCATATTTGTACAATAATTTACATTACCTTGAATCTTCCAAAAAGAGGACATTGATACTTTGCTCATTTTAGCAACTTTTGTCTTCAACCAGACTAGCCAATGTATTTGTAGTATTCTTTTATAGTAGATCCAACAAAAGCTGATTTAGTTGATGGAACTTCAGTTTAGAATGTCCTTCTGATTTAGTAGTAAAAGGCTATTCTGAATATAAATTAGGATGTACAAGACATAATTTTAGTTTATCCCTGGATTTAATCCTTTTAATGGCTTCCTATTCTAGCACTCAGCAAAATGCCAAGCCCTCCCTGCTTCTCTGTCACCTCACATTAGTTCCCTGGTAGATTCATGTTGGTAAATGTGGCCTGTATCTTCTTTCTTGCTATCTACTTTATTAAAAGGATAATAAACGTCAACTTTTGAAAATGGACTACAAAGAAAAGCAAGTGATTTGCTAACAATTGTAGAAAAAATATTTTTATGAGCACATTGAGCTAAAGTTTCTTTGCAATTTCTCTATAAAGGAAGTTTTAAAAAATCTTGTTTTAAAAAAATATTGAAAAAGTAAGGCATAAAGTTCAAATTTGTTATTTTGTAAGAAAAAATTGTTATTTTATAAGGAAATTCTATAATTTAAAATAGTCCTCATATAGTTTCATATAAAGTAATATGTATTTTTTGTAATGATTGAAGAGCAAATGTATTTTTGATATGAAAGCTAATCTCAAAAGTGATAGCAGGCTAGTGCAGTGCCTCACGCCTATAAGGTCAGCACTTCAAGAGGAGAGAATCACTTGAGACTAGCCTTAGGCAACATATTGAGACTCTAACTCTATGAAACACAAAACAAGGCAAGAATGGTGGTACGTGATTATAGTCTCTGCTACTTGGAAGACTGAGGTGGGATGATCACCTGAAGAGTTCAAGGCTATAGTGAACTATGATTGCACACACTACGCTCTAGCCCTCAAGCCTAGGCAACAGGGTGAGACCCTTCCCTAAAATAAATAAATAAATAAATAAATAAATAAATAAATAAATAATAGCAGAATAATTATAAATTGATCAATTAATTGAATTTCTTCTTATCCTCTGATATTGATTTATTTAGAAAGTTTCAGTTCCTAGATAAATAATTAAAGTAATCTGTCTTAAAGTTTACTTACAGATAATATTTTTTAAAAATATTTTAAAATTTCAAATTAATATGAGGGAACACATTTTTAAGTTTCTTTGTTCTCACTTCCAAGGTAAAGTTCAAGTTGTGGGAGAGACCTCACCCAGGGGGCGTGCTGAATACCCTTGTGTTGTTCTAATTAGGTGAGATCCCACCAAATGCCTTCGCTCCTGCCAATCTCTCTCCCTCTCCTGTGCTAGCCGCTTTTTGTGTTTTATTGTTCATATGAGTATGTAAATGTCTATATATTGGTTTCACATTAGTATTGAATATATTGGTAATTTTTTTGTTTTCGTTCTTGAGATACTTTACTAAGACAAATGTGTCACAACTCCAGCCAGGTAAACTCTCCATCCTTTTTATGGCTGAATAGTATTCCACAGCATATGTATACCACAATTTGTTAATCTATTCATGGTTTGATGGGCATTTGGGTTGTTTCCACGACTCGGCAATTATGAATTGAGCTGCAGTAAACATTCTGGGGCAAATATCTTTGTGGTAATATGATTTTTGTTCTTCTGGGTAGATACCTAGTAATGGGATTGTAAGATCCAATGGAAGGTCAACTTTTAGTTATTTGAGAATTCTCCATACTTCATTCCATAAAGCTTGTGTTAGTTTGGAATCCCACCAGCAGTGCAGAAGAGTTCCCTTTTCTCCACATCTGCACCAGCATCTGCAGATGGGTGGTTTGCGCTAATCTTACTGGAGTTAAGTGATATCTCAGAGTGGTTTTGATTTGCATTTCTCTGATGATTAAAGACTATGAGCATTTTTTCATGTGTTAGCCATTCATCTGTCATCTTCAGAGAAGCTTCTGTTCACATCTCTTACCCACATGGAAATTTGCTCTTTTCTTATTGATTAATTTGAGCTCTCTGTAGATTCTAGTTATCAGATCCTTTTCAGATTTATAACATGCAAAAATCTTCTCCCATTCTGAAGGATGTCTGTTTGCTTTGGCTATGCACCCTTAGCTGTGCAGAAGCTTTTTATCTTGATCAAATTCCAGTAATTTATTTTGGGTATTGCTGCAATTGCCAGGTGTGTCTTCTTCATAAAATATTTTCCCAGGCAACATAATATTTTTTATTTCTTGTGCAGTTGAATATTCATGAAGCTTTGATTTTATATATATGTAAAAATGACACAGAAGTTTACTTTTATGGATTTTGATCAACATTCAGATTAAGTGGTTTCCGATTTTTCAGTGAATAAACTATAATGAACATTTGTATTATGAATTAATTTTAAATGCTTTTTAAAACTATGTAAACATTGGTTTCCCTGGAGAGGTAAATTTTTACTTGAAAGTGTCATCAAGCAGTAGTTGCTGAATTGGTTACTTTTGAAGATAAGACTCTATACACCATTTATGACCTTAAACTGTCCCTCCAATTTTCGGTGTATCACGAATATGTATCTACTGATAGATAATAATACAGAATCAGTATTTCCACTAGAAAACATCTTTGTAAGGAGAGAGTGTGCATTGAATGCTTGCTTCCCTGTGTGGGCACTTTGCTTGCACCACCTCATCTAATACCTACTTCACCTGGACATTGCATTGAAGACACAGAAGGCCCATATGCTACAAATAGTTATGTGATCCCCTGCCAGATGCCAGAGGTCTAGAACTGTACAAATCAAACCTCCAGTTACCTTTAACTCATTAACATATCACTGTGATATGAAAATCACTGGCCCTAGTGAGAATCACTGCCATTTTTTTGTCTATGTGATGTCTGGAAAAGCATGTACTGCACCATGTCTGTGTGTCTGAAACTCCTCCTGCACAGGCTCACACACCTCCTGTAGCCCGTACCTAACTCTAAACACCCAGGATCTCTCTTTGCTCAAGGAGAGGGTGCCTTTGGAGAAAAGCTCTCCCTTTTCCATTCTTTCTCCAAAGAATAAAAAACCTGAATACTTTGCTGATTATATGTTCTGTCTTTGTGGCTGATAAAAAGCAGGGAACAACACAGTTTTTGGTAACACTGAGATTTGCGAAAGACTCAGCAATTAGATTCCTTCACGATTACTCAAAATCACAAGTATGAACACATTTTAAAAGCTTTCATGTGAATCACTTTTCTACTGAGAATCACTGATAACTTTGTACATGGTAGCACCATAAAGTAATCATCTTTTTCATTTTTATTTCACTCTTCTCTCTGAATTGGGAACAACTGAATTGATGGATAGTTGGAACCCTGAACAAGTTTTACAAATCACTTTTTGCTAGTTATTTTTTTGCGCAAAATAATAAATAAATAAATACAATGTCATCCCAAATTCTAATTTTTTATTTCGACACTCCTATTTAAGACTAGGAAGTAATTAGCTCTCTTTCCATTCTCTTTATTGCTTTCATAAATACTAGCAGTTGGCTAGTATTGAACGATTACTTACCAAATGATTTCTTTGGTGAAAGAGGGTGATTTTTCACATGTAGACATCACACATGTGAGTTACAACTGAGAACACATGAAGTCACAGTAGCATTTGGCTTGGGTCACAGAAGGTTAAGACATGGTAATTTGTGCAACAGACAAACTAAGAATTATTTTACATCATGGACTTTTGGGTCACTTACAAGTATTCAAAAGAGTAAATTTAAAGCCCTGGCACTCAAGGGTCTACACTAGGGTGAAACAAATGCCAACACAGAGGATGATATGCACCTCATGTTTCTTTGAGTTTAAACATTGTACAAATATTTACAAGTAACAGTTTATGTGACTAAATTGGTGAAGTCCCCTGGAATCCAAGAAATAATAAGGATACAATTTTAAGATTGGTAACATTTCTCTTAACTACAGAATGTTTCCTGAAGAAAGTATTAGCATTCATATCTGATTGGTTCAATGACTATACTCTGAACTTCCTAAATTAAATTTGTGTTTTTCTTTTGGATTTAAAAATTAAACACATACTTATACACACACACAGAGGACCCGCTAAACATTTGGCTTATTTATATCTTTAGAGATTTATAACTGAGCTGTAGTTAATTACAAAAATAAGAAGGAATGCCAGTTAATTTATCAAATGAATATAGTCTTATAAATGTAAATATTTATATATATTTATGCATATTTATACATACAGTATATATATCCCTTGAAAGTATTCACTTTTGCTGCGGTATTAGAGTAGAGCATAATGTGTCATTTTTGAGAGAATAGTCATTAAAAAGGGCAATCTCTCCAGCTGTATGTAATTGTCATGGCTTTAGTCTCCAACAGAGTACACTAAAAAGTGTGGGAAAGACTTTATTTAAGAAAATAAAACCATATAGCCACCTTCACTGTTCTTGATTTATCACCATTATTTCTGACTCGGAATAGCCCTCCCCCAATGTACTGTTTTATGCCTTGTGATTCAGAATGCCCTTTTATAGCATGTGGCCGTACTTCTGGAAGAAGACCCCGATTCCTAACATTGCCATCAATCAAGGAACCCATAGCTGTGACAGTACTTGCAAGGTTACCCAACACCGCGCCCTGAGATTTTCTTTTATTAAGGAAGATGGATACCATTACAGTTCTATTCTGGAAGACTCAGGTATAACAATGGCACGTAGATCATTTTCTTAAGTGAAGACAAGAAATGCTTCTGCCTGTTTAGGCTGTTTTTGCTTTAGTCTTAGATGTAATCATTTCCTTCACCTCTCATGTTCATTTCACTTCTCATACACATAACTCACCACATCAGAAATTCTACCTTTCTTTTTTTTAGAAACCTAGCCTTTTGGCCTCACCCAAACTGCCTTGATCTAAATTAGCTATAATCATTTTTCTCACACGAAGACTATTAGTAACTTATGACTCTCTTCTCGGGACACTGATTTTAATAAAGAACACAAATATGGAACACATTCCAATGGTGATGTGTCAGGCAGCCTGACAGGCGACTGAGGGAATGGTTTTCACCACGCACTTCGTATTGACCCCATACCACACAAGATCAGAGATCACACGAATCTTTACACCCTTGAGCCTGACTTTCTGCAGTCTGTTTCTCAAGAATGTTAGAACATGCCCATTCCTTCTACTTTTCTCACTCTCCAGTATCACATACATTTCTTTTGTAACTATGCTTGCTTCTTTGCATTTTTCTAAGTTCATATAAGACAGGTAATGTGGGTAATGAGATGGGAGGTTCACACATGAGCATGAAAACTCAACCATCACACTGACAAACTACAAAAGGATCTCCTCACTTCTTTTTGATATGTAATTGAACACATTTTTTTGACATTGATTCCAATTTATTAATTTTCTCAGAGATGAGATGTTGTCACTGCTGTGTGTAATTTCACTCTTGGTTTTTCTATGGGAAGAGCGAGTGATATACCTGAGTTGCTACTGGAATACTCTAGCAGAGCTATCAGCACTTTATATTTAGCAAATGTGGCTTGTGTTGGCAAAACCCCCAGATAAATAAAAGGACAGTTACACCGAACAATGAAGCTTGCATTCAAGGACGACTAAGCCAAAAAGAAATATTTATATTCAATAAATGACATTTCTAGAAGATCAGTAAGCAGTAAAGTTTTAATAAAAATAGCATATATTAATGAATTGCAAGGAATTTCACTTCATGGAAAGAAAACAAGGCAACTAAACAGAAAATATATGAAATATTGTAAATAAATCTATTTTTTACATGTGCATTTTATGCCAGACACGATGCTAAGGAACCCAATTGACTAAGTTAGTGAAATTCTGCAAGTGACCCTATAAGGAAATGTTGTTATCTCCCTTCACAGATAATGAAACTGAGGTTAAGGATGTTTGGTAATATTCATATAAACAATATGACCCAGCTGGGAAGAAGAAGAACTAGGATATAAGTGTGAGAGGCCACTTGACTTGCAATGTCTAATTACTTATGCCCTGAGTCATTCCTCTATATAAATTCTTTAGAAAGCATGTAAATTCAAGACCAGAGGCAACATGAATCTCTAACTCAGTGTGTTTCAACCTTTTTTATCTCTTGGCACACATGAACCTGTAGTTAAACTTCCACAGCACACTTAAACTATTCCAAAAAAAAGAGTGAAAAAAGAAATATACATACTGTGCTTTAAAATTCTTTTGAAAATAATTTAAATAATGGTCTTTAAAAATTTCCATGGCACATCTAAGATCTTTTCACAGAACACCAGCGTGCTGCAGCATACTTGCTGAAAATTACTGGTCTAATGAATTAAAAGTCTTCCTAAGGCAAGTGAACACTGAAAGTCACAGTTCACTTTCTTCCTCTCAACTAATTCAGAATGTGCCTCATTCATGGTAGAAAAGACGTAAATACAACGACTATTGACAGAGCACTAGCAATATCCAAAGCACAATTATCTTGCTTTGGCTGCCAATACTCAGGTCTGCTAATCTTTCTAAAACAGTATTGCTCAGTGTTGTAGGTAATATCACTATTTGATTAATGTATAGCTCTTAACAACAACATTCAAAGTTATTTGAAATTTCAGAACAAAATTAATATAATGCCTAAATCTACATCCTCGCAATGAGACAGGATGATCATTGTATCCTAGTCATTCAGGGATTCTCTGCACTTCCCCAGATTCTGATCTGCAACCTCAGTCCTTGCAGGAAGGTTAATATAACACACACACATATAAGTGCTATTGTAGCACTTGTCTTCCCAGGGTTGTGGTCCTCATTAATTTAGTACAGGAATACTAGAAAACTGCTTACTTTGCAATGATCGAGGGAAATTTCTTAAATGTTCTTGAGGTTTCAGAGGAATAGATTCTATGAAACCAGAAAATAAAAACATGGTGGGAGAATGGGAAAGACCAACATAGAAATAAATGTGAATGAGTCCAGTGTGCTGGCTCACTCCTGTAATCCTAGAATTCTGGGAGGCTGAGTCAGATGGATCACTTGAGTTCATGAGTTTGAGACCAGCCTGAGCAAGAGCGAGAACCAATCTCTCCTAAAAAAATAGAGGGGTATAGTGTCCAGCGCCTGTGGTTCTGGCTACAAGGGAGGCTGACACAAGGGGATTGCTTGAGTTCAAGAGTTTGAAGTTGCTGTGAGATACGATGCCATAGCATTTTACCCAGGGTGACAGAGCAAGACTCTGTCTCAAAAATAATAATGATAATGATAACAATAAAAATAAAATAAATAAATAAGTGAATGAAGTAAGAGAACATTCACACCAGAATAACATAGCCTGGGAATCAACTTTGGATATTTAAAACTATGATTCTTATGTCTTTATCATTCTAGGTTTTTGAATTTAGATTATACAAATTGTCAATTATAGTCTGGCATATTATAGTGTTACTGCAAAGGTTAGGGAGATCAGTAAAGTGCAGAAAACAACATTCTGGAACAGTACACATGACCAGATCTCATTTTTGTAAAAGGACATGTATATATGTTTTATATTAGAGAATGAGGAAAGAACTAGTAGTGGGGAAGAACTGGAAACAGATGTAGGTAGTGAGCGGTGTCATATTTGGGTGTGTATATGTATTATTTCAACATTTTATAAAATAAAATAAATGAATAAATGAATGAATAAATGGTGGGTTCATGCATTTCTTGTATCATTAAGAAAGAAGACAACAATGAATTCATAAACAAAAGCCTGTCCAATTTAGAAATCCTTTTTTTAAATTTGTTAATGCTACCCTCCACTAATCACAGGGTTAAGATAAAAACAACAACAAAAATTTTTATAACACAGCCTATTGTTAAAGTTTTTTTTATTGTTGTGTCTTCTCTGTTTTCTTTTCTTCTTTGTTCTTCTTCTTTTTTTTTTTTTCTGAGACAGAGCCTCAAGCTGTCACCCTGGATAGAGTGCTGTGGCATCACAGCTTACAGCAACCTCCAACTCCTGGGCTCAAGCAAGTCTCCTGCCTTTGCCTCCCAAGTAGATGGGACTCAGGCGCCTGCCACAATGCCTGGCCATTTTTCGGTTGCAGCCGTCATTGTTGTTTGGCGGGCCCAGGCTGGATTCAAACCCTCCAGCTTAGGTGTACGTGGCCTGGCACCTTAGCCCGTTGAGCCGCAGGCTCTGAGCCTGTTCTTCTTTTCTTTCTACTTCCTCTCCTCCCCCACCTCCTTTGTTTCCATTCAAGGTCTTATTGTTCCAGTGAATTTCCAGTAAAAGCAAAAAGGAAAAGAAAATCATTGGATGGTAATTGAAGGTCAGCCTCAGAAAGGAAGACTCATTCTGTATCTTTCATCTCATTGAAGAGAGGAATAAGGTAGTTTATACATTTAAATGTTCTGTCATTCATTCCAGTTTTTCACAGAACGCTGGAGGAGTCACTAAAAGACCTTTTTATTCTTTATTTTTATCGTTGGGAATTCATTGAGGGTACAAAGTACCAGGTTACCTTGATTGCATTTGTTAGGTAAAGTCCCTCTTATAACTGTGACCTGACCCCAAAATGCGTGTCACACACCATGGCCCCTACCCCTTCTTTCTTCTCTCTGCTCTCCTCCTCCCCCACCCCTCTCACCATACTAGGTCATTATGTGTCCTCATATCAGAATTGAGTACATGGGATTCTTGTTCCTCCATTCTCGGTGATGCTTTACTAAGAATAATGTGTTCCACTTCCATCCAGGTTAGTACAAAAGATATAAAGTCTCCATCTTTTTTAATGGCTGAATAGCATTCCATGGTATACATATACCACAGATTGTTAATCCATTCCTGAGTTGGTGGGCATTTAGGCTATTTCCCCATTTTGATGATAGTAAATTGAGCTATAATAAATAGTCTAGTGCAAGTGTCCTTATGGTAAAAGGATTTTTTTTCTTTTGGGTAGATGCTCAGTAATGGGATCAAATGGGAGGTCTAGTTTGACTTCTTTGAGGATTCTGTACATGTCTTTCCAAAAAGGTTGTGTTAGTTTGCAGTCCCAACAACAGTGCGAAAGTGTTCCCTTCTCTCCACATCCATGCCAGCATCTGCAGTTTTGAGATTTTGTGATGTGGGCAATTCTCACTGGGGTTAGTTTTCTCTCAGGGTAGTTTTGATTTGTATTTCTCTGATGATTAGGGATGATAGCACTTTTTCATATGTTTGTTGGCCATTTGTCTGTCTTTTTTAGAGAAAGTTCTATTCATCTGTCTTGCTCATTGACATAAATGATTATTGGCTTTTTGCTTTTTTTCTTTCTTTTTTTTAAATTAAATCATAGCTAGTACATTACTGCAATCATGGGTTACAATGTGCTGGCTTCATATACAATCTGAAATATTTTCATCAAACTATTTAACATAGCCTTCATGGAATTTTCTTAGTTACTGTATAAAGACATTTGTATTCTGCATTTAGTAAGTTTCATCTGTACCCTTTTAAGATGCACCGAAGGTGTGATCCCACCAATTACTTTCCCTCCACCCATCCTCCTCCCTCCCTTCCCATCCCTTGCCCCTTTCCCCATATTCTTGTGCTATAATTGGGTTATAGCCTTCATATGAAAACTATAAATTACCTTCACAGTAGAGCTGAGTACATTGGATATTTTTTCTTCCATTTTTGAGATACTTTGCTAAGAATAATTTGTTCCAGCTCCATCCATGTAAACATGAAAGAGGGAAAGTCTCTATCTTTCTTTAAGGCTGCATAATATTCCGTGGTATACATGTACCACAATTTATTAATCCATTTGTGGATCAATGGCCACTTGGGTTTCTTCCATGACTTAGCAATTATGAATTGGGCTGCAATAAACATTCTGGTACAGATATCTTTGTTATAATGTGGTTTTTGGTCTTCTGGGTATATACCTAGTAAAGAAATTATAGGCTCAAATGGTAATTCTATTTTTAGATCTCTACATATTCTCCAAACATCCTTCCAAAAGGAATGTATTAGTTTGCATTCCCACCAGCAATGTAGAAGTGTTCCCTTTTCTCCACATCCACACCAGCATCTCTGGTTTTGAGATTTTGTTATGTGGACTAATCTTACTGGAGTTAGATGATATCTCAAAGTAGTTTTGATTTGCATTTCTCTGATCATTAAGGATGGTGAGCATTTTTTCATGTGTCTTTAGGCCATAAGCCTGTTTTTTTTTTTTTTTGAGAAGGTCCTCTTCAAGTCCTTTGCCCACCCTGAGATGGGATCACTTGTTCTTTTCTTGCTAATACATTTGAGTTGTCTGTGTATTCTGGTTATTAAACCTTTGTCGGAGGCATAACCCACAAATATTTTCTCCCATTCTGGGGGCTGTTTGCTTGCTATACTTACTGAGTTCTTGGCTGTGCAGAAGCTTTTTAGTTTGATCAGGTCCCAGTAGTGTATTTTTGATACTGCTTCAAGTGCCTGAGTGTCCTCCTCCTAAAATATTCACCCAGGCCAATTCCTTCAAGAGTTTTCCCTGCACTTTCTTCTAGTACTTTTATAGTTTCAGGTCTTAAGTTTAAATCTTTAATCCAGTGACAGTCTACCTTAGTTAATGGTGAGAGGTGTGGATCCAGTTTCAGTCTTCTACAGGTCGCTAGCTAGTTTACCCGGCACCATTTGTTAAATAGAGAATCTTTTCCCCACTGAATGTTTTTAATTGGCTTGTCAAAGATCATAAAGTGGTAAGTAGCTGGATTCATCTCTTGGTTCTCTATTCTGTTCCAAACGTCTACCTCTCTGTTATTGTGCCAATACCATGCTGTTTTGATCACTATCGATTTATAGTAGAGTCTCAGGTCTGGTAGTATGATTCCTCCTGCTCTGTTTTTATTTCTAAGTATGTCTTGGCTATTCAAGGCTTTTTTTGATTTTATATAAAATGAAGTATTATTTTTTCAAGATCTTTAAAATATGACAATGGAGCTTTAATAGGAATTGCATTAAAATTGTATATTGCTTTGGGTAGTATGGGCATTTTAACAATGTTGATTCTTCCCAGCCACGAGCATTGTTATGTTTTTCCATTTGTTGACATGCTCAGATATTTCTTTTCTTAGAGTTTCATAGTTCTCTTTATAGAGATGTTTCACGTCCTTTGTTAGGTAAACTCTCAAATATTTCATCTTCTTTAGCACTACTCTGAAAGGAATAGAGTCTCTGACTGTTTTTTTGGCTTTGCTATTGTTGGTGTATATAAAGGCTACAGATTTATGAGTGTTGATTTTGTAGCCTGAGAAACCACTGTATTCCTTGATCACTTCTAAAAGTTTTGTAGTAGAATCCCTGGTGTTTTCCAGATATACAATCATATCATCTGCAAAGTGTGAAAGTTTTATCTCTTCTGACCCTATGTGGATACCCTTGATCGCCTTTTCTACCCTAATTGCAATGGCTAAAACTGCCATTACAATGTTAAAGAGCAATGGAGACAATGAGCAACCTTGCCTGGTTCCTGATCTAAGTGGAAATGATTTCAATTTAACTCCATTCAATACGATATTAGCTGTGGGTTTGCTATAGATGGCCTCTATTAGTTTAAGAAATGTCCCTTCTATACCAATTTTCTTAAATGTTCTGATCATAAAGGGATGCTGGATATTATCAAAAGCTTTTTCTGCATCAGTTGAGAGAATCATATGGTCTTTATTTTTTAATTTGTTTATGTGCTGAATTACATTTATAGATTTACATATATTGAACCAGCTTTGAGACTCTGGGATAAAGCCCACTTGGTCATGATAACAATTTGTTTGATATGTTGCTGGATTCTATTTGTTAGGATCTTGTTGAATATTTTTGCATCAATATTCATTAATGATATTGGTCTATAATTTTCTTTTCTTATTGGGTCTTTCCCTGGTTTAGGGATCAAGGTGATGTTTACTTCATAGAATATGTTGGGTAGTATTCCTTCTTTTTCTATATTTTGGAAAAAGTTGAGTAATATAGGTACTAGTTTCTCCTTAATAGTTTGGTAGAATTCTGACGAGAAGCCATCTGGTCCCTGGCTTTTCTTTTTAGGGAGATTTTGTATAGTTGATGCTATTTCAGAACTTGATATAGACCTGTTCAACATTTCCACTTCATTCTGGCTAAGTCTAGGAAGGTGGCAGATTTGTATTGGTCAATTTCCTTCAGATTTTCATATTTCTGAGAGTAAAGTTTCTTGTAATATTCGTTAACAATTTTTTGAATTTCTGAGGAGTCTGTTGTTTATTTTGTCTTTACCATTTCTGATTGATAAAATTAGAGATTTTACTCTTTTTTTCCTGGCTAGGTTAGCCAAAAGTTTATCTATTTTATTGACCTTTTCATAGAACCAACTTTTGTTTGCTTTTTTTCATGTTCATTAATTTAAGTTCTTTGTAGATCCTAGTTATCAAGCTTTTGTTCAATTCAAAATATGTAAATATCCTTTCCCAGTGTATAGGTTGTCTCTTGGCTTTGATTGTTGTCTCCTTAGCTATACAGAAGCTTTTCAGTTTAATTAAGTCCCATTTGTTTATTTATTTATTTATTTATTTTTTGCAATTGTCACAGAAGTATTCTTCATAGATTCTTTCCCCAGGCCAATATCTTCAACTGTTTTTCCCATGCTTTCTTTGAGGATTTTTATCATTTCATGCCTTAAATTTAGGCCTTTTATCCATCTTGAATCAATTTTTGAGAGTGGAGAAAGGTCCAGTTTTAGTCTTTTACTTGTGGATATCCAGTCCCCCAGAACCATTTATTGAAGAGGGATTCTTTCCCTCATTGTATATTTTTTATTTTACTGAATGTAGTAAAACTGAAAACTTTTCCACTTAGAACTGGAACCAGACAAGGTTGTCCTCTATTGCCACTACCATTCAACATATTGCTGGAAGTTCTAGCCAATACAATCAGGCAAAAGAAGAAAATAAAGGACATCCAAATGGGAGCAGAGGAGGTCAAACTCTCTCTCTTTGTTGATGATATGATATTACACATAGAGAACCCCAAAGACTCAACATAAGACTCCTGGAAGTGATCAAAAAATATAGTAAATTCTCAGGATAAAAAATCAATGTCCACAAGCCAGTAGCCTTTGCATATGCCAATAACAACCAAGATGAGAAGCTAATTAAGGACATATTCCCCTCCACAGTAGCATCAAAGAAAATGAAACACCTAGAAATATACCTAACAAAAGAGGTGAAGGACCTCTAGAAAGGAAAGTATGAAACCCTGAGAAACAAAATAGCAGAAGATATTAACAAATGGAAAAACATACCATGCTCATGGCTAGGAAGAATAAACATTGTTAAAATGTCTATACTTCCCAAAGCAATCTATAGATTCAATGCCATTTCTATTAAAATACCAACATCATACTTTCAAGACTTGGAAAAAATACTTCTTCATTTTTGCATACACCAGAAAAAACTCTGTATAGCTGAGGTAATTCTTACTAATAAAAACAAAGCAGGGGCATCAGCCTATCAGACTTTAGGCTGTACCACAAGGCCATAGTGATGAAAACAGCATGGTACTGGCACAAAAATAAAGACATAGACACCTGGAATGATTGGAAAACCAGGAGATAAAGCTAACATCTTACAGTCACCTAATCTTTGATAAACCAAACAAAATGTTTTTATTCTTGTCCCTCTGAACAGTTTTATAGCACTTAACATCATGTTTCTCTAGTTGCCTTTCATAGCAGGGTCACTTCGATTCAAAGGCAAATGCTTTTTATTGCAGCTGTTTGTTTATTTAGTAGATGTAATTGTAGTTATTATATGCAGACTATATATGCAGCTTATAATATGCCTTCATTTATCATTTCAACTAGCTTGAATGATTGGTATTAAAGTAAGACTTTAATGTATAAAATAAGTCAGAGCCAGGAATCAAACTTAGGTTGTTTTGTCTTCACTGCCCACTTTTCTCCACTATAAAATCCTGGTTCCTTATGTTCAGAAAAGCTATTTTTATCATTTTCTTAGTGATGCACTGAATATCTCTTAATTCTACCATTTTCCACAAAGAAAAGATTTTTGTTTTGATGTTGCTGTAATATGCCATGTTGTTTACTTGCCTTTATTTCAAAATTAAGTTAATAAACCTGATAGTGTTTACATATAACCCTAGAGAATAGTAGAAGCAGTCAGGGATGGAGGGGTGAAGTAGGTTTGGCTTTGTTTTTGTATAGAGAGAGCAACTTAGATCAAATGTGATGTAGTTTCCATCAGAATGAAAATAGCCTGTGCATTCTGGTGTGTGGTAATAGAAAGAATGTTGGGAGACCTGTCAGCTTTTTTAAGTGAAGCAGTCACAATAAGGCAGCAGTGCATAGAAGCCTTAGACAGTTCAGGAAAGATAAACAAAAAGAGCCACATACTATCTTGAAAATGTGAATGGAAAGAGAAATACATTACAGGCTCTATGTCTCTTTCCTACTTACAAACATTCTGTTCAGAAAAGGTATTGAAGTCTTTGTTACTCACCATTACAGTTATTCAAGTTGGTTTGAGATGCAGTTGTTACAGCTCATATTGCATACTCTTACATAAGGAACAACTTGTGAAAAACTAGGCTGTCCCATAAACAAAGATACTTTAAAATATTATATTTTTTGGCATGAAAGTCTGTGTTATATTTGAGAATGAAATAAACACTAAATTATATATATTATTAATTCAGCCAAATAAGCTAAGGTTTTTGCCATAGATGGGATGGTGAAAGAGAAAACTTTGTCAGTTAATTTTATTTTTAATCTAATTACCTTTTCAGTATGATTATTTGGAATCCAATATACCCACAAGGATGACTTTCTCAAATTTCACTTGTTCAGGTCTACTAAATTAGAATATATGTGTGTATATTTGGTGAAAGCTTCTAGTTGATTCTGATATCCACCTGTGATTAAAAACCAATGTTTTTATCTAACAAGGAAAATATTAATTTCCTTACACACCTATATATAAATATTAACACACACACACACATATATGTAAACACATTTCGTCTCTCTTTCTCTCTCTGGAATATAAATACCATAAGGGGATTTTTTACCTGTTCTATTTTTTATTGTATCCCAGTGCCTTGTTCTTAAGGAAACTCTCAGCATACATTTGTCAAATAAACAGAAATTCTCATAGGGGAGTGGAAGGGTGAGCAGAATCAAATTATCCAATTATCACATTATCTATGATTAGGGAAACAGGCCTTAAGTACTTCCTTAGTATATAATGTTGAAAGAACTCATGCTCTGGTGATACAAGCAAGGAGTGTTGAGATGGTCAAAGGGTAAAGCTGGTCTTGTTAAAGATGAGGTTGGAAAGTTGAGATTAATTCTCTATAAGCCCTTCACTATTTTTATTTTTTTATTTTTCTAAAGCTAGGCTTATCTATTGCTTTCTAGGTCCTGCTAATTGGAGCTGATCAACATTTTTTTCTTTTTCCTTAATTTTGCAAGATGGTTAACTGCTGGTTCATAGTGCAGCTATACAACTGTGAAAGTTGCCCATGTGATTAAGAATTGTTTTTTTATTCATCTTTCTTCCCTGTTATAAAATCATATGTAAAAATAAGTTATCACTGAACATTTTTCTTGCTTTGTTTACTAATGCATTTTAAGTACTGATAGGAGTCCTTGGCGTAGAATAGGGACTCAATAAATATTTGGTGTAAGAATTAAAAATATACATATCACAACTTTATGGAGATTTTAATTAGAAGTTCTTCAATTTCCATTTTGTGGAACACTGTATAGTCTACTAAGGTCTCAGTGCATTCTTACAATAACTGGAGCTCAGGAAGGCAGTTATAATCCTAGCTATTTTACAAAAGAGGAAAATAAAACACAGAAAGATAAAATTTCCCTATTCTTTCACAAATTAATATAAATTTAGGATTGGAAAGACTTTATATATTATCTGGTTTAAATCTATATCACTTCCAACAAACTTCTTATATTTGAATTATTTTGATGCTGAAGGAGGCCTTTGCCCTTAACATCACTTCCATCCATCCTTCTTTAACTTCCTCATTGTTGTTTGCTTGTATGTCTATCTATGAAATCATCATCTATATGACTGACTATCAACATTTAGGGATAAATAAGTGCTATATACCTTCTGAAAATTCTCTTGTCCTAACTAACTTCTCTGGCTCCCTCAGCCATTCTTCATGAGACATGGTTTTGAGACTGTTTAACTACCTCTTCTCTAGCTTCTGTGTGCATCTCAGTTAGTTTTTTCAATCATGGTATGCATGACTTAAAAACAACTTTCACTTAGGAATCACAATTAAGTTTCATGTAATTTGTCTACCTCATTACATGTACTCTTTGCATTAATTCAGTTAAATTGTTTTAGTAAAGACTTCTTGGTTGAAGGAACAGAAATCTCTCTGAATTAGCTTAAACATATGAAACCCAAAGGGATTTCTTGGCATGGACAATAAATATGGTGGAGACTTCTCTAAAGTGGTAAGTCACCTGGGTTTGGAGCTACATTGTTAGTTCAAATAAAGGAAAAGAAGTGAAACTAAGGAGGAGGCCTAATTGGCCTGGTAAAATTTATACATGAAGAGCTGTCATATTTGTTTCATAGATAAACTCTCAAAGTTTTCTGGATGATTGAAATTGTTTTCCTTGATATACTTCATCAGCTTGACCAAGGACATAATGCTTGATTAACCTGTTTAGTAGCTGGAAGCTAATCAGTTTATCCTGAAAATGCACACATGAAATTTTTTGTTTCTACCCATACTGTCTGATATTCTTTTCTTGTCTTTTTCTTTTTTCCAATATCTTTCCTTCTCTTCACTTTCCTTCCCTTCCCTTCCCTCTCTTCCCTTCCTTTCTCCTTTTTTGAAACAGAGTTTCACTCTGTGCCCCATGTAAGGTGCTGTGACATCATAGCTCACAGCAACCTCAAACTCTTGGGCTTGAGCAATTGTCTTACCTTAGCCTTCTGAGTATCTGTGATATAATTTTGGTTTTTAAAAACTTCTTTTTACTCTCTTTAAATTCTGTTTCCTGTTTTGCTTTTTCTTCTTAAGGTAATTATGATGACTAATTCTATGTGTCAACTTGACTGAGCTACAAGATGCCCACATATCTGGTAAAATATTATTTCTGAGTGTATCTGCAAAGTTGATTCTAGAAAAGATTAGTATTAGAGGAAGTATTCACTTTATAAATCGTGTTGGATTGAGATGAAGAACACAGAAGATAGCTGGTAGATGGAGAATTGACATGAGGAATTTGGATTGGGAAGGACAAAGGAGGGTTTATGAGAACAAATTTTCTTGCTTAACAACTTCTCTTTTCCTCTGAGTTCTAATAAGGCGTTGAAATCTATAGTTTAAGCAAGTTCCTCTGATAATTCTATAATCAGGCAAGTTTGGGAATTGTTGGCCCAATTCTTCTTTATAAAAGGATCTAGTTATTATAATAATACCTTGTATTTTATTAATACAGTTAAAATCACTTAGGCTTGACATTTAGATCCAGCATTGCATTCTGATGCTCTGAAGTTTCTTAAAAACTGTTTCTGGAAACTTATGAATGCTGGCCAGTGTTTCTGTGAGTATGAACATCTCAGACACTGGGAATGAAAAATGGAGATCTAATGTGTTCTCAAGTATTGTTAAAATATCAGATGTTAACAAACCCACTGCCTTGCTGCTTTCTGTGTAGTAGGAAGATTCAAAGATATAAGATATTTATATGTAATCTGTTCAGTCATTTGTCTTTGTATTGAAGGAGAGGGCCTTCTTGCTGTAACATTACTGAGTGATTTTTCACTCAGAAAAAGAATAAAATGCTTTTTCAAAAAGTGTATTGCTTTCTCCCTGACAATAACTACATCCACAGACTCTTGAATTTCACCTGAGTAGATGCATTTCTGCAGCTGTTGAAATAGGCATAGGCATATGATTTAAGATAAGAGTAAAAATAAATTGCTCAATTAAAACTACAGTGAGAATTTTTGGGAGGAAGTAATTATCTGAGCTGGAAGTTAGCCAGGACAACAGTTAGTGCTTCTACCCATATAAAGAATAAAAATGAGAAATGAGCAATTCTCCAATCTATATCCCCACCTCCACCTCCTGAGTCAGAATGTATTGCATTTATGTTCTTGTTACCATGTGCAACTCAGATGGGAGAGAAATTTATTATCAGATTTATAGAAAAAGACATGGGTTGTTTGTATCTCATAATTCAAAAGCATAGGAAGTCAATAAAAATCCTCAAACAGCAATTTCTCCCCTGTCCTGGACTGTTTAAGTGGTGCACAATGTGTGAACTGATAGCCATCATTCAGGCATCCTGTGTTGGGACATCTACTGGAAACACAATGTTTTCAGTTATTTTATTGAGTATTCATAGGAAACAGAATACATGGTCTTTTCCTTTCACTATAAAAGAGATGGAGACTGCAAATATGTAATCATTGTGATGAACAGAATAATCATTGTACAATCATTAAGATGTTTTTCTTTTTCACTTCTCTATCCTCTCATTGTCATTTGTCTTGCAAACTATGTATTGTAATTTTTCAGTTATTATATAGTAAAATCAACTTCTTTTTGGTTTTCTGTATTTTAACAGATGTATAGATTTGTTTAATTATAATAACCAGTATCAGGATAGGGAATAGTTCTATAATCCAAAACTCTCTCATGTATCTTTATATAGTAAAATGCTTCTACCAACCCAATCTCCCATAACCACTATCTATTAATCTGCCACTATAGTTTTGTCTTTTAAAGAATGTCACATAAATAGAATTGTAAATTCTGTTTATAGAATTGTGTGGTCTTCTGAGAATGGTTTGTTTTGCTCAGCATTATGACTTTGAAATCCATCCATTTTGGTTTGTGTATCAATCCTTTGTTCTTTTTGTATTGCTGAATAGCATTTCATTGCATGAATGTACCACAGTT
Organism: Arctocebus calabarensis; assembly: GCA_963573935.1. NCBI lineage: Eukaryota > Metazoa > Chordata > Mammalia > Primates > Lorisidae > Arctocebus > Arctocebus calabarensis. The sequence continues at coordinate 26,831 of CAUYON010030418.1, forward strand.
TGTTAATTCATATGTTCAAGGACCTTTGGGTTATTTCAGGGTTTTGGAAAAAATGGACATTACTGTAATCATCTCTGTAGCCAGGAGTGGCATTGCTACATCATCTGGTAAGTGCGTGTTTACCTTTGTAAGATACTATCAAGCTTTCTTAGAATGGCCATACCACTTTGCATTCCCACTAGTAAGGTAAGAGAAATCTTTCGTTGTTGTTATTGTTGTTATTTTTATTAAATCATAACTGTGTATATTGATGCATTTATGGGGTTCAGTGTACTGATTTGATATATAATGTGAAATACTTACATTGAACTAAGTAACACATCCAATCACAATTATATTCTTAATAGTTTTGAAATAGTTTTGATGTCCATTGCATCATGCACATTAGGTGAACTACCCCCAAATACCCTCCCTCCTCCCACATCCCCCTCCTTTCCCCACTCTCTTCTCTTCCCAACTCCTCCTGACACTCCCCCCTCTCCTCTTCCCTTCTACTTTCTGGACTATAGTTATGTTTGCCATTCATACGAATGTGTAGATGATTTTATATTGATTCCATAGTAGTACTGAGTACATTGGATACTTCCCCCCCCATTCTTGAGATACTTTACTAAGAAGAATATGTTCCAGCTCCATCCAGGCAAACATAAAAAATATGAAGTCTCCATCTTTTTAATGGCTGCATAGTATTCCATGGTGTATATATACCACAATTTGTTAATGTCAGAGCCCCTATGGCCCAGTCTTGGTCGCCACAGGAAGGAACCAGGTGTGACACGGATTTGAAGTACAAGCTTGCGGGAGGTGGGCTTAACCTTAGTTGCAGGGTATCCCCAAGCCCCCTCTGCAATGGTTATTTATTAAAGTTATACACAACAGGTGTGGAGAGTTAAGGTATTTGACATAAACAGGTGTGGAGAGTTTACATAATTACATATGAGGGCTGCCTGCATAAGGATTGCCACGTGCTCTCCTCACATGTTCTTTCCCCACAACTCTCATGAAGAACTACTAAGCATCAACGTTTAACACATGCTTACTAGTGAGTGACTGACCTTATCTCATTCCAGAACACTAAGTTACTTGGGGGATTGCCCTCAAGTCAGGAAACATCTCTAGACTTGCCAGGGAGACTATCCTGTTATCATCATTTCCTTTTAATGTGATAAGAATCAGTAACTGTCCTTTGCAAGCATGGTGTCCAGTCCTCTACATGTTAATCCATTCATAGGTCAATGGGCACTTGGGTTGTTTCCATGTCTTGGCAATTATGAACCGGGATGAAATAAACATTCTGGTGCAAATGTCTTTGTTGTCACATAATTTTTGATCATCTTGATTTATACCTAGTAGAGGAATTACAAGATCAAATGGTAGCTCTACTTTTAGTTCCTTGAGTATGCTCCAAACTTCTTTCCCAAAAGGTCATATTAGAATGCATTCCCACTAGCAGTGTAGAATTGTTCCTCTCTCTCCGTATCTACCCCAACATTTGTAGTTCTTGGATTTTGTGATGTGAGCTAATCTTACTGGAGTTAGATGAGATCTCAAAGCAGTTTTGATTTGCATTTCCCTGATGATTAAGGATGGTGAGCTTTTTAAAATATGTTTGTAGGGCATGCACCTGTGTTGATCAGAGAAGTTTCTGTTCAAGTCTCTTGCTCACATAGAAATGGAGTTATTTGTGCTTGTCTTATTGATTAGTTTGAGTTCTCTGTGGATTCTAATTATCAGACCTTTGTAAGAAGCATGACCTGCAAAAATCTTGTCCCATTCTGAAGGTTGTCTGTTTGCTTTACTTACTGTGCTCTTGGCTGTGCAAAAGCTTTTTAGTTTGATCAGATACCAGATAATGTATTTTTGGTGTAGCTTCAATTGCATGGGGGTCCTCATAAAATATTCTCTGAGGCTGATTCCTTCAAGAGTTTTCCCTGCACTTTTTTCTTGTATTTTTATAGTTTTATGTCTTAAGTTTAAATCTTTAATCCAGTAAGAGTCTATCTTAGTTAAAGGTGAAAGGTATGGGTCCAGTTTTAGTTTTCTACAGGTCGCCAACCAGTTCACCCAGCACCATTTGTTAAATAAGGAGTCTTTTCCCCACTGAATGTTTGTAATTGGCTTCTCAAAGATCAAATAACACTAAGTAGCTGGGTTCATCTCTTGGTTCTCTGTTCTGTGCCATAGATCTACCTCTCTGTTTTTGTGCCAGTACCATGCTGTTTTGATCACTTGCGATTTATAGTATAGTCTGAGGTCTGGTAGATACCTGTTGCTGTTGAGTCCAACTTTTATTCCATGGTGGTCTGAGAAGATACAAGGAATAATTTCTATTCTTTTAAATTTGCTGATGTTAGACTTGTGTCCTAGGATGTGATCAATTTTGGAGGATGATCCATGGGCTTATGAGAAGAATGTGTATTCAGTTTTATTAGGATGAGGAAGAAGTCTGCTAAGTGCATTTGTTCTAGGGTCAGGTTTGAATTTAATATTTCTTTGTTTAGTCTTCTTAGAGGATGGTTCCAAAACTTTCAAAGGGGTGTTAAAATCTCCAACGATTATAGTTTAGGAAGAGAAGATATCAAGTTGTTCATATCCATTAGAGTTTGCTTTATAAATTAAGGAGCATTCTGATAGGGTGCATAAATGCTAATTATTGAAATCTCTTAATGTTGAGTATTTCCCTTGACAAATATGCAGTGAACATCCTTATCTTTCTACATCTTTGTGGGTTTAAAGCCAATTGTATTTGCAACTATAATTGCAACCCCTGCTTTTTTTTTTTTTTTGGTTTCCATTTTTGTGAATTATAGATGTCCATCTGAGTCTTTAAGGTAAGATAAGATTCTTGTATACAGAAGATATCTGGCCTGAGTTTATGTTTCTACTCAGCCAGCCTGTGCCTCTTTAGAGGACAATTTAAATCATTCACATTAATTGAGAGAATTGATAAGCCTGCTTATGTTTTGGGTGTCATGTTTTTCAGATGTCCAGTGGACATTTCTAATCCTTTCACCAATGTGGAAGTTTGGTTTTGTTCAAAATTTTCTGAGTGAGTTTACTTTGGTGGTAGAGTATTGTGCTGGTCTTTGTGGAGAATGGGTCTGAGAATATTCTGGTGATCAGGTTTAGTTATGGTAAATTAATTCAACATGTGTATATTATTAAAGTATTTGATTTTTCCATTACAAATGAAACAAAGTTCAGCTGGCTCTGGGATCCTGGGCTGAAAGTTGTTTTATTTTAGGAGATTGAAGGTTGATGACCATCCTCTTCCAACTTGAATATTTCAGCTGAGAGATCTGTAGTCATTCTGATATTTGTCCCACTGCAAGTGATGCTTTTCTTATGTCTGACTGCTTGCAGAATTTTCTCCTTCATTTTAACTTTGGCAAAGTTAACCATAATGTATCTAGGATATGCATTATTTGGATTGAGTCTTGCTGGGGTTCTGAAACTGTCTACTATCTGCATTTCTGTATCTCTTGCAATGCTTAGGAAATTCTCCTTCATAATCTTTTGGGGTAGAGCATCTGTACCTTAGGCCATCCTCTTCTCCTTTGGGAATTCCTATATGATGGATGTTTGATCTTTTGGAGTGATCCCATAACTTCCTCAGAGAATGATTAGTTTTTGCTCTCCATTTGTCTGCCTCTTTGAGCATTTGAACAATTAAAAGTTTTGTCTTTAGTTTCAGAGATCCTTTCTTCTGCCTGGTCAACTCCAGTATTAGGGATTCAACTGTATTTTGGAGCTCCTCAATTAACTTTTTCATTTCCTTGAGCTCTGTTATCTGTTTTCTCATCAAGTCCATATCTTTGCGGACTTTGTGTTTGAATTCATTAATTTCTTGAGACAACTTTAGAGTTATTCTTTGGATTTCAATTTTTAACTTTTCTTCCATTCTAGTCATCTTATTTGTCATCCATATTCAGAATTTGATTTCTGACATTTCAGCCATTTGTTTATGCATGGCATCTTCAGTTGTGTCTCCTTTGTTATTCCTTGAGTGTGTGTGGGGCGGGGTTTGATTTATTCTGGCTATTCATGTTGCCAGAGTTCTTCCATTGTTTCCACACCATGCTTATTTTCCACTGTTTGGTTATTAGAACTGGTAGGGTGAGATTGAATTGGAGTTCTGAGGTAGTAGATATAATCAGCCCTTTACCAAAGCTCTAGGTTTTCTAATTATGGCTTGTCTCCTACAAACTTACAAAGGCCCCTTCCAGAGTTTTGGCCAGAAACTCTGGGGACCTACTTGGTGAGATAGCACAAGCTAGCCCTGTTTTGAGATCAGCCAACCTCTACCCTATCCTATGAAGCCACAGTATTAGGTTTACATCTCAGCTATGAAGAGATACAGACAACTGTGGTGCCCAGCCTCCTCCTTTCAGTTCTTTCCCTCTACAGAACTTTGAAGGTCAACCCCACACATAAGTTTCAATTAAATTGTCTTAGGCAATGCAAACCCTGCTTAATAGAGAGGAATTGTCCACTCCTGGCAAGCCTCTCCTCACCGGCCCAGCTGGAGTCAGGGGCTACACCCCTGCCCCGCAGGTCTTAGTACACTCCTGGAGGTTTGTTGGGCTCGGGGGACCATGGCCTTTCCCTTAGGTCTCAGTCCACACCTATAAAGCCTCTGCTCACAGGCCCAGCTGGGGCTGTGGGAAGAGCCCTGCCTGCCAAAGTCAGTCATTTTCTTATTATCCCACAGTTTTTGAGGATATGTTTATTTTTATTTTTTAAATCTACTTTCTCTCTTATGTTCAAACTCGATAGTTTCTTTCGTTTCATCTTCAGGTTCACTAACTCTTTTCTTTTTCATTTCCATTCTAATATTAAGCCTATTCAGTGATTTTTAAATTTTGGCTATATTTTTTTTGGTATAAAATTTTCATTTGTTCTTCTTCCCATCAATTATTTTGGTTTATCTCTATATATTTCCATTCATTTCACAAATGTTCATAATTTCCAATTGAATCATTTTTATAACAGGTGCTTTAAAGCCTTTGTCAAATAATTCAGCCATATTTCAACCTCTTTGCTCTACATTGGTGTCAGCTGATTGTCATTTTCTACGTGAGCTGAGATTTTCCTGATAGTCCATATTCTTCATTTTGGATTGTTGCCTAGATATTTTGAATGTTATGTTATGAAATGCTGCATCTTGTAAATCCTATAAGGTATGTTGATTTTGTTATTGTTGAAGTTTTAGCAAGCAATCAAGTTGCTTAGGTTCAGTATATAAATTTTAAAATACTATCTGTGGACTTTGGTTCTGATGTCAGTTCAGGTTTCAAAGCCTGTTCAATGCTATCTGCTACCCTGAAGTGTCCAGTCAGGGACCAGCCTGGTCACTCTCAATTTTTTAAAAAGGCGGACTAGAATCAGATCTAAAATCCTGCAGCTTGACAGCAAGCTGAAGGAATTCATAAACAACTTTAAGGGCTTGTTTGCCTGAGTCTCACTGCTCCCCTGTTCCTTTCTCTTTGCCCATGCCTGGCTCTCTCCAGTACTTTCCTTTGGCTCCCATTTTTGAGTCTTTTAGACAGAAAGTGGCACTTTTATGGCCCTTCTTTGCCACATGCTTCTATGACTGCACTTGCATATGGAGCCAAGTGGAAAGTAAAAGGTAATATGTCCTAGTCTCTTCCAGTTATAGCTCCAGCAATCAGGAAGATTCCCCTTAAGATTCTGGGTTTCCATGGGTTCCTGTTTTCTACTTCTGCTTATACTTCACCAGTGATTGCTTGGGGGATGAGATTTGAGAGCCTACTAGGAGGGGTAACCAATCATTTCTTTGGTACACATTGAAAGAAGAAGACAACTTGTCTTGTCCCACACATTAAATATACAAACATTAAGAAAAGCTATTAAGCAAAAAAAAAAAAAATCCTCACAAAATCTGCAAGTGGACCACAGGCTACAGGTTAAATATCTCTGGAAAGACAAAAAGGTTTTTCCAAACTCTGCCAGTGTTTTAGGAATTTCCTTTTGCATTTCTTGAGCCAGAAATAGAGTGCTTCTGTTGGCTCAAAGGAGTGGGGTGGCCCCATGTACTAGAGGTGGCGGGTTCAAACCCAGCCCTGGCCAAAAAAACCCTGCAGAAATAGATTGCTCCTTGAGTCCTCTCTGTCCTCATCCCAATGCCCAGTTCTGTGGACAAGAATGAGATGAGGGTGAGGGACAGGAGACTGAAAAATCAGAAGACTTATCACTGAATTAGTGATACTTCAAATTCTGGTCTTTTTTCCTGATCAATATGATACCATTTATTATTCAGAGATATCAAATAGTTTCTATGAATTCTGACCAAGTTTTATAGCTGTATTTAGTAGTAGTAGTAGTTGTATTCTTCTTTAGGGAAGAATATGCTTAGTCTAAACTGGAAATTTGTCCTTCAAACTCTTTTATTTTAAAATTCTTATTCAAAAGCAAATTATTATCATAACTCTTGCCTTACAAATTTATGGAAGTTGGTCAACCTAGAATTCGATCTTTTATATATATATATGTATACACACACACACACACACAGAACAAAGAGCTTATTTCTATCTACTTGTTTTAGGAGGCAGTGAGAGCAGTTTTAAAATTCATTCAAGGGTATTCAACCTTTTCACTTCTCTGCCACACATTGGAAGGAAAATTGAGTGTCTTGGGCCACACATTAAATACGCAAACATGAATGAAAGCTAATTAGCAAAAACGTCTGTTAATACTTTTCATGATGGCAAAAAATGTCCTCACAAAATCAGCACACATGCTGTAGGCTGTAGGATGGACATCCCTAGATTAAATTGATATGCCTCAGTTTATTAGCAATTTGGTTTACACTGTTGGTCAGTATTACCTTAATTATGTAGTGAAGAAAATAGAAATGACAATAGACTATTTTTAACAAAGTATTTCAAGAGTCTGTATGTGCTCAAATGTACAGTAAGATATAAAAGAAATAAAGTTGCATTTATAAAAATATCTATACTAAAGAAGAACTGTGTCCATTAAGTCCATTTAAGTGTTACACACAAAATGCTTAAAATGTGATAGGTAAAAGGCCATAAATGTGTTAAATAGTAATTCTTCAAGCTTACTTCAAGTCTGAGTCTGGGGAATGGGAGAATGTGGAAGATACAGGAGAAACCTATTTTCTGTTAGAGAGGAATGAAGACCTTTGCTTTAAGCTACTCTCTGTGTTTGCCAGGATCAATTGTGAACTGAGTGAGACTCTTTCTTCATTCATTATTCAACATATTCAAAGTATGAAATTTCTAACACATAATCTATATTTATCCTAATAGCAGGCAAAAATCAATAAAACAAGTTTTTCACCATATTAACAAATTTTTCATTATATTTCTAAGTTCAATGAATCTCATTAAAGCACCAATGGGTTTTAACACCTTTAATGAAAAATAATTTTCAAGTGTAATTAGTGACTTTTATACTATATTTGTAGGATAGAGTATTTTTATACTATTCTTGGGTATAATGTTGAGTTAAAAGAATGGGTGACATTTCAGTGTTAAGTATATTTTAACTAATTATATCATGCTTATATTTTTAGATATGTATTTCTCTGAATATAAATTTGGTTGCATGTACCATAGTCCAATGATAAGAGAATTTGAACAAGACAGAATTGTGTTTTCTTTCCCACAAATTGCCTAATTAAATGGGTGTGGTGCTTCATGAAGTCACCACAGAAGTGGAGCTTTCTACTTTATTGCTCCCCCTAAGTCAGCTCAAAGGACTTACAGCTTAGATCTTCTTTTGTGTGTTGACTTCATCTTTTTCTGATGGTAATCTTCAACACCCATAATTTCAAATAAAAAACTCCAGTAGAAAAGAGAAATTTGAGCTCTTCTCCAAATCCCAGAGAAAAGTTCATTTGCTTTGACTATGTCTATCCCTAACCTACTCATTTTAGGTAGAAAATGAGATAGATAGAGTGACTAACTTAGAACTGTCCATCCCCTGTATGTAGATAATCCATATTGGCTGCAAACCTGGTATTGGTACTGGAAGGAAAGCAAAACGGACACTAGAGAGATAAATGGTAAATTGCCACTAAAAATTACACTATGGGTAGGATCCATACCAAAACTGCTATAGGTATAATATTCTAACATCTTAACTTCTATTAAATATTAAATATGCATTTGCCTCTTTATTTTTAGCGAAAGAAATAGCACTACCATGATAGAAAATCACCTTGAAATTACTGAGATTGTCTTGAAGTTAATAGAATGAAAGGATAGAGTGTATAAAAAAGTAGAGATTATGTCTTACAATCATTTGGAGTAACTCCATTTAGGGCTGATCAATCCTGATTATCTAGTGAAAGGGAGGAGGGTAGAAGAAGGAAGATCTTTTGTATTTGAAACATCTAAAAGAAAATTTTCTTTTTCCTGAGGATGAAGTGGTAGGAACTAGATCTGAGCTTCTAGAACCCCATGAAGACAGACAATATAATCAGTCTTTTTTTTTAATTTCAAAATATCAAAGGTGTATAAAGTTTTGTTACATGAATAGCTTTTATAGAGGTTAAGTCAGGGCTATTAGGGTGCCTGTTCTCCACATGGTGTGCTTTGTATCTGTTAGGTAAGTTTGTTCCCCTCCTTTTCTCTCCCTTCTCCCTTTCTTGATTTTTAATGACTTTTACTTCTTCCTGCGATTGTCAATAGTTCCAAATTATTACAGAATATATCTGTTGTTTGTTTTTTATTCTTGAGATACTGCATTTAGGATAATGGTCTCCAGTTCTATCTAAATGGCTGCAAAAAACATTAATTCATTTCATTTTGTGGTTGAATAGTGCATGTACACACCACATTTTGTTAATGTACTCATGATTTCATGAGCACTTAGGTTTATTCTATATCTTTGTAATTGTGATTGTGCTACAGTAAACATTTGAATACAGGTACCTTTTTGATAAAATGGCGTATTTTCCTTGAGTAGATCCCAATACTCAGATTGATAGATCAAATGGTAGGTCTACTTTTAGTTCTTTGGGAAATTACCATTCTATTTTCCATAAGGGTTATATTTGATACTTATTTCCAACAGTGTATAAACATTCCTTTCTCTCTGGAAACACAAAAGCATCCATTTTTTTTTTTTTTGCATTTTAGTAATAGCCATTCACACAAGAATAAACATGTATCTCATTGTGTTTTGAAACCATAAAAATTCTAGAAGAAAATGTAAATACAGCTATGATTTAATAAAAGAATTTAAAAAGTCTTCTAGATGTCAGTGTAGGCAAAAATATTTATGACTAAGACCCCAAAGACAATTACAGCAACAAGAAAAATAAATAAAATGGAAGTTGATTAAATTAAAAAGCTCCTGCACAGCAAGAGCAGAGAAAACAGACAACCTATAGAATGGGAGAAAATATTCTCAAATTATATACCTAAAAAAGGGCTAATATCCAGAACCTACAAGTAACTCTGACAAATCAGCAAAAAAATTACAAATAGCCGCATTAAAAAGTAGGCCAAAGATCTGAACAGAAACTTTTCAAAAGAAGACAGAAGATAAATGGCATTTATCATTTAAAAAACATTTCAAAAGAAGACAGATAAATTGCATTTATCATTTAAAAAAATGCTCAACATCATCAATCATCAGGAAAATGCAAATTAAAACCATAATGAGCTATAGTCAGTCTGGATTCAATTTTCTTAGGAAATGTCTTCTCTGGGAAGTAGATGGGAACTGAAAGGGAGGATTACAGAGAGGTGGATCCTTAGGACCCCAAGTCAGTAACAAATTGGGCTGATTATAGCACAAAATGAAAAGGTTTATCATTACTAAAAGAATCCCTAAAACTTGATTAGGGAAATGTGATAGTTTGTCTACATAGGTTTAGTCTTTTAAAGTAATATTCTGTAGGGTGAAATTAACTAGATTTCATTTTCTCTGCATGAGGTTTAGGAATTATTCCACATTTTTTTTTCTAGTTTTTGGCTAGGGCCGGATGTAAACCTGCCACCCCCAATATATGGGGCCCAGCGCCCTATTCATTTGAGCCACAGGTGCTGCCATATCCCACATTTTAAAAGGCACAAGTTAGGGGCAATAGAGAATTATTTTTTGGATGTTCCTTTACTGAAGGAATACTTTGGGCAGCTATAAACTACTTTATCTACTTAGCCTATTCTGAGGATGATGAAGGTGATGGAATGACTGATACCATATTTGTGGTTGACTAAAGATAAATGCATACTTACCTTTGTTTAAACTAGGGAACATTTTTGTTGGTTCATTTAGTTTTTCAAGAAGTAAGATCCTGCAACAATATGCTACTGGTAGTAGACATGACCCTCATTAATTCTCATTTCTTACTCTGAGTGCTAACAGGTCCAATTATATATCCTATTTTGTCATTCACTCTCAGGAGACTGTGCAATCTGCTCTTTGTCATTCCCCTTATCCAATTGGTTCTTATTGAAAAACTCTAAACACTTTGTGTTCAGCTCTCAATTGTTGAAAATTGTCTAGAGAAAAAATAAAATGAGACCTCAGGGGGAAAATGGCATCTTCAGTGAATTTTTTTGTTCTATTCGATTCCAATTTCCTTTTCTGCCTGAGTACAGAAATCCGGAAAGGCAAGATGCCCCATGATCATTAAGGCTGGAGAGAAAGGGCGATGGAGATTGCATGCTGTCTATTAAAGTCCTCCTGGTTGTGATATACATTATTAGTGCTTATATGTTATTGGCTAAAGAAAATCTCATGGTACAGTACTAGGTAGGAAAGGGTAATCTTACCATGTGCTAGGAGAAGAGCATTGGGATATTATTAACAGTCCTGATTACTTCCACAGAACCCAGAAGGACTTATGAGCTAAATAATATGATTTTGAACTTAAAAATTCAATAAATGAACTGAAAAATTGTGTTTATTACTGAACTGAATTAGTCATTAGAAAAATTCATTAGAAGTATCTCACTTCAGAGATTTGGAAACAATTAATGAAAGCATGAGACTCTTGAAGAGCAGATCCAAGACAATTATTTGTAAATAAGAAGAGGTTCACAAATAGAAATAGGAAAAGATACAAAATTTATAATCATACAAGTAATAGGAAATTCTCAATTCAAAAAGAAAGCTAAAGTTTACAGATTAGAAGGGCTAACTTACTTTCATGAATAATTAATGACAAAATACAATAATAAAAAATACCTCTTTTATACTCTGAAGCATTTCTTGGTGAAATTTCTAAACTTCATAGAAGTTTAGATAAGGCAAATGTGAACTAAAAGAAAGTTGAGAATAAATTAATATTGTGAACTTTGAGGGGAAAAGTATTAAAATAATACAGAGTGGTATACTAAGGAAGATGAAATACAACACGAAGATGATATGTCATGTATAATTATTGTAAATCACAAACCCCATATGTATTTAGGTTTAGAAAATTTCAGAAGTACTGTCATGGAGCAAACTTATACCAATCATTGAAATTCGAAGCATTAGAAAACAAATTGATTTCTCAATTAGAACAGGCGACATTAAAACTGGTAAATATTGAATGTTTATTTTCCATTCTTGTGATAGTTTACTTAGGAGGTTGGTCTCTAAATCCATCCAAGTAAATGCAAAAGATGTGAAGAGTCCAATGTACTCAATACTAATATGAAACTCATAGATGAAAAACTACACACTCATATGAGAGAAAAATTCAAATTTAAAAAGGAGGGAGAGGAAAGAAGAGGAGGGGATTTGGTAAAATCTCACCTAACCAGTACAATGTGGGGGTTTATTGCACACCTCCTGGGAGAAGCGCTCACCTTGTTAGACTTAGCCTAACAAATGCAAGCAATGTAACCTAATTGTATGTAGCCTTATATTAATCTGAAAAGTTAAAAAAAAAAGGTAAATATAGTAAATACAATTTTAATTTGATTATTAATAGTTTAGATTTGTAATAATTAAAAAATTTATCTAAAAGGGTTAAAGAAAAATCAATTTAAGTGTCAGAGAAAGTAAGATCACATCAAGGGTACACACTTGCTATAAAACCACTACAAGCAAAGTTAATGGTGGTGTCACAGCAACAGAATAAAGATCAATTAAAGAAAATAGAATATGTGTTTGAGCATATACATATGGGCACTTTAATTTACAAGAAAAAGAACAATTTTGATAGACAGCTAGTAATACCCTAACATCCTGTTTCTTCCTTTTCCATATTAACAGAGTTTTGCTAGGTCAGAGTTCATGACCAACGAGGCAAAGATTACATTAGGCAGTCTTCTTTGCATCTAGCTATGACCGTGTGACAAAATACTAGCCAAAAAGAAAGTGAGGGAAAATGGGGGTGAGGTGCTGCTATATGCCATTTCTAGACCTCATCCTTATCATTAATGGCTGTGTGCTTTCATGTTTCCTTTTCCTTTCTTGCCATCTGGGAACTGATGATTTGGAAATGAAAGCTTTTTGAGGAGGGTGGCACAGCTGGATACTCATATTTGAATTAAACTGAATGTTTATGTCTCCTCATTAGCTTGTCCCTAAACTAGTACAAATTAGGGAAATCTACAGGTCAATTTAGAAGCAAAAATCCTCAACAAAATATTAACAATTTAAATCCAATGATGTATATAAAGAATTATAAACATCATGAAAAAAAAAAAAAGAATTATACACATCATGGCCAAATGGTATTTATGCAAGTGGTATGAAAAGTTGGTTCAACATTCAAAAATCTCTTGGTGCTACTATTCACATTAATAGGTTAAAGAAGAAAAATCCTATGAGCATTTGACAAAATCCAATATCCAATCATCATAAAAATTTAGTAAACTAGGAATAGAGGCCAAATACCTCAACTTAACACAGAACATTACAAAAATCTACAATTAACATAATCAGTGGTGAGAAAGTAGATATCTTATCCCTAAGATGGATAAGGCAAGAATATTTCTACTTATTACTCAATTATCAACATTGTTCTAGAAGTCCTAATAAATATAGTAAGATAAGAAAAGGAAATAAGAGGTGCCACAGTCTGGAAAAAAAGAAATGAACCTGTTTAAGTTTACAGATGACATGAATGTTATGTAGAAAATTCAGAAGAATTAACAGCAAAAAACTCCTGGGACCAATAAGTGATTATAGCAAGGTTGAAGGATGTAAAGTTATTGCCTAAATAAATTTATTTCTTACACAGGAGCAACAAAAATTGGAATTTGAAATAAAATGCAATATCCTTTACATAGGCACCAAAAAAAAAATCCTCAGTAATATATTTAGTAAAATACATATAAAGTCTATAGGAGGAAAACCCGTATAGACAAAATCTTAATAAAAAACTTTTCATGTCCTCTATGTAAATGGAGAAATATTTCATGTTCAAGTTCAAAACTTGGTTCATAGATTCAGTATCATCCTGATACAAACCCTAGTAAGTTATTTTGTGGATATTGAAAAATGTATTCAAAAGTTACATGTAGAGGTAAAAAGACATAGAACAGAACTACAATAATCAAGAGAGGGTGGTGGTGACTAAGTAGTAGAAAAATATATCATTGTAACAGAACAGAATCTAGAAATAGACCTACAGAAATATAACAAACTGACTTTTCACAAAGGAGCAAAGGCAATTCAGTTAAGAAAGAATGTGCTGTTAACAAGTGGTGCTAGAACAACTGGGCATTTGTATGCAAAAAAAAAAAAAAAGGGAATGTAGGCACAGATTTGGCAACTTGCACAAAAGTTAACTCAAAATGGATTACAGAAGTAAATGTAAAATGTGAAAGTATAAAATTTTAGGAGCTAACAGAAGAACAAAATCTAAGTGACCTTCAGTTTGGAGACGATTTTTTAGCTACAACACCAAAAATATGATTCATAAAAGAAAAAACTTGCTATTTTGGATTTTAAAATTAAAAACTTCTGCCTTGAACAAGACATTATTGACACAATTAAAGCTCAGGCAACAGATTGGGAGCAAATGTTTGCAAAACATATCTGATAATGGACATTGCATCCAAAATGAACAAACAACTCCAGCAACTTAAAAATAAGAAAACAATTCAACTAAAAAATAGACAAAATCTCTGAGCAATCATGTTACTAAAGAAGATAAACTAGCAAATATGCATATGGAAAGATGCTTAACATCATTTTTTGTTAAGTAATTTTAAATTAAAACAACAATGTGAGGCCGCTACTGGATTGGCTAAAATGAAAAAAAAATTGACAATATAAAATGCTTAAAAGAGCAAAGAGTAATGGGGACTCTCATTTATTGCTGATAGGAATCCAAAATAATAAAGCCATTTTAGAAAATAGTTCGGAAATTTCTCATAAAGCTGAACATAGTCTTACCATACAATCTAGCAATCACGTTGTAAAGAAGCATTTGCCCAATAGAGTTAAAAACGTAAGTCCTGAGGAGGTGGAGCATAATGGTGGAGGGGATAGATGTTTAGCTCAGCTTTCCTGGAACTACAGGTGAGAGTGAGTGGGCTAGAAAATTCCCAGCGTGGAATGTTGGTGTAGAGTGACAGTTCAGGGTGTACAACAAGGTGGCAGATTACTGGACTTGGAGTGTAATCTGGAACCGCAGAGACTGCCAGGAAAGTTTGTGTGCTTTGGCTTTCATCAAGAAAACAGAAAGAGAGGAAGCCAACAACTTTTTTTTTTAATTTTCTTAAAATATATCTTTTATTTCCTTTAATAGCAATTTTTCTCTTGACTATGTTGTGAATTCTAGCAAATATAACCATTTAGGGTTGTTTTCACTAACTGTCAGGGACTATCTCTAAAAGTATAGACAAGAAAGTTTATAGACATTGTTTTGAATGTATTTTGACTACCTTTATTAGCATAATTTTATTTGAGGGTTAGGTTATCTGTGTTGTCAATGTTGGCATTTTTGGCAATAATTCTGAGTCAAGCTGACCCAGAAGTCTTACTTTTGAGCCCTATTCCCATCTCCCTACAGGTGACCTTGCGCAAGCCAACCTACCAGAAACCTGGGTCCATGTTCATAAAGTGAAGACATAACCTGTCGTACCTACCTTACAGGGTGCCTCTATAGATCAACTAGGTCAATGTATGTAAAAGTATATACAACTATAAAGTACTAAAAAAGGGCAATAACAGGTAAGTCAGTGAAGGTCAACCACCAAAATAATAGTCATGCCTATAACCAAACGCTTTTATATGAAACAGCTTAATAAGAAGTGAACAGTTAAGCAAATGAAGACTGTCTTATACATACTATCCTAGCCTGCTCTATTGAGTTTAATCTTTGGAAAGTCTTAATTTGTTTTAAGAATCTGAGTTAAGATATTTGTTAGTGTTTATACAAACAAGCTGCAACTACTAATTCAAAAGTAAGAGGGTTTCTTCCCCCAAGGAGAATACATTCTTTAATAGGACAATATTTGAATAAGAATTCCATATAAATAGAATATATACCTTAACACAAGAAAGCAAGGAAGGAGTATTTCACATTACACAGCACGTTTAGGTGATTTAACTGAGTTACCCCTCGGACCAAATATGTATTTTCCATATTGATTACAAA
The DNA here is from genome assembly GCA_963573935.1 of Arctocebus calabarensis. Taxonomy (NCBI): domain Eukaryota; kingdom Metazoa; phylum Chordata; class Mammalia; order Primates; family Lorisidae; genus Arctocebus; species Arctocebus calabarensis. The sequence goes on from CAUYON010030418.1 coordinate 42,381, forward strand.
CATGGCGCAGCTGCGGTCAGTTCAGTAGATGCCAACAATCTTATAATTTTAACATTTAGTAGTTTAAAGAACACTTGACTGTTTCCAAAGCAGTAGGTGAGGTGCCCTTATTTCAGAGGAGCTGAAGGAACTGAATTACTGTCTGCTTTTTAATGTTTCAACCAACCATTCCATCGTCTCATCAAGGCCAGTCCGTTTGGTTGCTGATGTTTTGAAGATCTGCCATTTTCTTCAAAGCAGATAACCCAAGTGAATTTGCCATCTCAGAGGGGGTCATGGTCTGCTACATATCCTGCTTATTTGCAAATACCACTAAAATGGCTTTTCTCAGCTCTTCTTCCTCCAACATGGCAGCTAACTCTGATTTGGAAATGCCAATTAGGTCTGGGTCACAACTGTCAACTATATAAATAACTGCATCTGTATTTGAATAATAACATCTCCAGTATGGCCTGATACTTGTCTGTCCTCCTAAATCCCATACTTGGAATTTAAGATTTTTGTATGTCACCATTTCCACATTAAATCCGATGGTAGGAATAGTAGTAACGATTTCTCCAACCTGTAATTGTACAAAATTGTGGTTTTTCCTGCTCCATCTAATTCCAAAATTAAAATCCTCATTTCTTGAGTTCCAAACAGACTGGAAAAAATACTAGAAAAAAAGCCACCCAGGATGAACCATCTGTCAGCCCTCGCGGATCCTTAGAGACAGGGCCCTGCCTCAGCAGCAATTCCCGTCAGAGTGGTGGCACTGCCACCTCCGCTCACTGTGGCCCCCGGCAGCTGCTGCTACGCTGTTCCCGGCGGAGTCAGCCAGAAACTTCCATGTCGAACTCTGGCAGGGGCGGAGCCTGGAAGCCAACAACTTAATGGATCATCTTAAGCAACTGGAAAAGGAAGAACATTCCAACCCCAAACCCAGTAGAAGAAAAGAGATAACTAAAATTAGAACTGAATTAAATGAAGTCGAAAACAAAAGAATTATTCAAAAGATCAATGAATCAAAAAGTTGTTTTTTGCAAAATTCAACAAAATTGTACCTAACCAAAAATAGAAAATTAAAATCCCTAGTATCATCAATCAGATATGACAAAGGCGAAATAACAATAGACACCTCAGAAATTCTAAAAATCCTTAATGAATACTACAAAAAACTCTATTCTCAGAAATATGAAAATCTGAAAGAAATT
>CAUYON010030420.1:0-26641 GCA_963573935.1 Arctocebus calabarensis
GGGAGGCTGAGGCAAGAGAATCGCTTAAGCCCAAGAGCTGGAGGTTGCTGTGAGCAGTGTGACGCCACGGCACTCTACCCAGGGCGATAAAGTGAGACTCTGTCTCTACAAAAAAAAAAAATAAATAAAAATAAAAATAAAATAAATGTAATAAGGAGCGTAATGTAGAAGGCATAGAGTGAAGTATATAAGATTGATTGGGCATAAATGTCCCACTAAAATATGGATTGCCAAGTTGACTTTAAAAAACTGTCATGTTTATGAGAAACAGATTGAAGTGATTGAAAATAAAGAGACATACAAACAATTACAAGACAAAGACAAGCAAAAGACAAGTGAAACAGGAATGTTAGTATGGCTATTGGAAAAGGTAGAATGTATCACTAAAAGCCCAGAAAAGGATCATAAAGTGCACGGTACTTTATCCTGATAACTGGCATGGTTTATAACCAACATTTGCACCCCCAACACCCATCAGATCTCGATGCTTCTATCTGTAATTTGTCATTCTGAAATGGGTTCTAGGGGTCTAGATGTTTTGAATATGTTTGAATCTGGCTTGTGGGTGGGGAAATTAAAAACACAAAGAGCATCTGGCTCCTTTGGCCCTTCACGTGGCGCAGCTGGCTGAAGAAGCTCTGAATGAACTCTCCTTAGGGCTTCAGACCCCAGTCATTTGTTGGTAGGAGGCTATTCTAGCTACACCTCAGTGTCACTTTTTTCTTCTGACCATCTCCTAGTTTTGACTGGCTTTGCCAGAGCAGCTCTGTATTTTACTGACATATTCCTTTTAGAAAAATATACTGAAGGCTGGCGCTATGGCTCATGCCTTAGCACTTTGAGAGGCTGAGACAGAAGAACTGCTTGAGGCCAGGAGTTCAAGACCAGCCTGAGTAACATGGTGAGACGCCCATCTCTAACCCCCTGCACACATACACAAAACCAAAACCACAAATTAATTAGCTAGCATTTTGGCGAGCACCTATAGTCCTAGCTACTCAGGAGACTGAGGCAGAGACTGAGTCTCAAAAAAAAAGTGCTAAATAGGTACATGTTTATGAATTACATAAGTGTTCTTGGGAATGTATGGGTGTAACATTTCTGGAGGACAATTTATCCATCCATATCAACACATTCTTTTTAGTAAAGCATCACAAGAATGGAGAAGCAAGAATCCAATTACTCAATTCTAATATGAAGGAAGTAGATGAGCTAATACAAGAGGTGGGGTAGGAGAATGAGGGAGTGGGGAGAGGGGAGGATGGAGAAGGATGAGGTCATGGTGTATGGCACATGTCTTGGGGACAGGACACAATTATAAGAGGAACTTTAACAAATGCAATCAGTGCAACCTAATTCATTGTACCCTCAATGAATCCCAAACAATAAAAAAAAAAAGATAGTGATATTCATAACCTTTGAGCCAGTAATTATACTTTTAGAATTTAACCTTTAAAAAATAATAAGGTAGGGCCTGTAGTTCAGTGGTTAGGGCATCAGCCACATGCTCCAGGGTGGGTCCAAAACCGGCCCAGTACAGCTAAACAACAAAAAAATAAAATAAATAAAAATAATAAGAAATGTGGCCAGGTGTGATGGTTCATGTCTGTAATCCTAGCACTCTGGGAGGCCAAGAAGGGTGGATTGCCAGAGCTCATGGGTAAAAGACTCACTTGAGTAAGAGCAAGACCCCATCTCTAAAAATATAGCTGGGCATTGTGGCAGGTGCCTGTAGTCCCAGCTACTTGGGAGACTGAGGTAAGATGATTGCTTGAACCCAAGAGTTTAAGGTTGCTGTGAGCTATGATGCCACTGCAGTCTACTGAGAGTGACAAAGTGAGACTCTGTCTCTAAAAACAAAACAAATCATAAGAAATGGGGTTGGGCGTGCTGGTTCATGCCTGTAATCCCCAAGACTCTGGGATGCTGAGGTGGGTGGATTTCTTGAGCGCACAGGTTTGAGACCACCTTAAGCAAGAGTGAGCTCTCGTGTCTAAAAATAGCTGGGCATTGTGAGGGGCACCTGTAGTCCCAGCTACACAGGAGGCTGAGGCAAGAGAATCACTTGAGCCCAGGAGTTTGAAGTTGCTGTGAGCTATGACAACAGGACACTCTATGGAGGGTAATAACGTGAAGACTCTGTCTCGATAAATAAATAAACAAACAAACACATAAATAGGAAAGAAAGAAGAAATTGCATACAAGTCATCCATCAGAGTTTTATTTATGAATGTAAAAATTTGAAAGTAATCAAAATTTCCAACAAAAAGATATTGGTTAAACAAATTATGTATATCTTGCAATGGTACAACCATTGAAGTGTAAATAAATAATAATGCAGAACAATGCTCATGCACACTGCCAAGTACTAAAGAAAAATACCTTCATGCTAATAGTGGCAAGCTCTAAATGGGGTCTTTGTCAGTGCCATTTTTATTCTTTATACGTTAGTGCGTTTTTCTACACAAGCAATTTCTTTTAAGAAACAATAGTTACTCTTATGATCATACAAATCATTTTATATTTACAATTAAAAGAAAAGAATAGTGTATTGTATGTTAAATTTAATACTAAAAGTAGTTTAAAGATACTCCTTTTATGTACTATGTCCTAAACTTGAGAGAAATGACCCTAAATATGTTGAAGTAATATGTTTTCAACAGATAGAGGAGTTATTTTAATGTTTTTTAAAATTAAAATATTGTTATTTTCTTATGAAAATCCTTTTTTTTTTTTTTTTGAGACAGAGCCTCAAGCTGTCACCCTAGATAGAGTGCTGTGGCATCACAGCTCACAGCAACCTCCAATTCCTGGGCTTAAGTGATTCTCCTGCCTCCACCTCCCAAGTAGCCGGGACTATAGGCACCCGCCACAACGCCTGGCTATTTTTTGGTTGCAGCTGTTATTGCTGTTTGGCAGGCCCGGGCTGGATTTGAACCCACCAGCTCAGGTGTACGTTGCTGGTGCCTTAACCCCTTGAGTCACAGGTGCCAAGCCTTTCTTACAGTTTTTAAAAATTTTAATTTTTTTTCCATCTAACAGTTCTGGACCTTGATAAGTAGGAGGATTTTTAGGTTATTTAGGTATCAAGTTAATTGAGGGTATGAAGAATTAGGTTACAATGTTTGCATTTGTTAGGTACAGTCCCTCTCATAATTGTGTCCTGCCCCCAACAGGTGTGCCATCTAACCAAACATTGTGCCCATTAAGTGGGAGCACGACCATCCCCCTTTCTCCTCTCTCCCCATTCCCTCATTCTCCTCTGAATTGATTTGAGTTTTTTTCTTGTGTGGGCTTGTATTAGATTGTCTACCTGCTTCCTATTAGAATTGAGTACGTTGGATTCTTGCTTCTCTGTTCTTGTGATACTTTACGAAGAAGAAAGAACTCAAGTTAGACTTTTTGACTCCCATTTGACTCCCCCCCCAATCCTACTACTGGGCATCTACCCAGAAGAAAAAAAATCACTTCATCATAAAGACATTTAACTAGACTGTTTATGGCAGCTTAATTTACAATCACCAATGCCCACCAACCCAGGAATGGATTAACAAGCTGTGGTAGATGTGTACCATGGAGTACTATTTGGCTATTAATAAAGACGGAGACTTTACATCAGTGGTTCTCAACCTTCCTAATGCCGCAACCCTTTAATACAGTTCCTGTGAGTCGCGACCCACAGGTTGAGAACTGCTGCTTTACGTCTTTTGTATCAACCTGAATGGAGTTGGAACACCTTCTTCTTAGTAAAGTATCACAAGAATGAAAATCCTTTTTGATTTCTTTCACATTGTGGAGGCTCTATCTTTCACCTGCTAGATAGATCTCAGTATCCTTTCATATCAATAAACATTTGTTGAGAATCTAATTTATGTTCAGTGTTATTTTAGGCATGGCATAGATATAAAATATAAACTCTGTCCTTGATAAGTGTGCAATTTAGTGAAAGAGGTCACTGTTACATTAGTTAAGAAAAGACTAGTCTCTGTCACAGGTAAACTCCTAAATCTCAGCGGCTTCACACATGTGAAGGTCCTAGTCAGGACTGTGATTCAGAGGCCCTGGCTCCTTCCCTCTTGTGGCTCTGCCATGAGGATGCGACTTTTCTTTTGGAACTTCTGCATCCAGCCTGCAGGCATGGGAAGAGAAAGAATGGAAACTTACACAGGAAGTTTCTGTCAGCTAGTCCAGGATGTAGCATTCATCACTTTCTCCAGTATTTCATTGATTAAAATGGAACCATGTGGCTCCAAATCTGTAAGAGAGTGGGACAGCCAAGGGGACATGATCCCGAACCAGCACTGCTAGTTGTCAGCAACAGTCCAAGCGTGTTGGCATAAAACAAAATAGTAATAAAGAGAGAATAGAGATAAAGACCTATAATTATGTCCTTTTTTTTTCTTTAACTCAGTTATCATAATGAAATAAGTAAGATACATGATCCCCCCTAGTAAATCCACTGTGCCTTTCACTCAAGCAATAGACAGTCATGACTACTGTCTGGATCAGAGACTAAGACCAAGAAAGTGGTATCTGGTGATCAGACACCACCAGACGCCCTGCCCTCACACCTGTGTCAGTCTGGAAGAACTGGAGCCAGGAATCCCGTATTTTATAGTGGGCTATAAGTTAGAAAGACTTCCATTCAGATTCAAACACTGGCCGTGACAGAGCCACTTTGTGACCTTGAGAAAGTTACTTAACATCTTTGAAATGTAATTTTCTCATCACAAAGTGGGTATTATGATATCACACAGCATTGTCTTTATGTGAATTGCATGATAAGTAAATAATGCATAGAGCACAGATATCCAAGATATGAGAAACCTAAGATAAGTTTCTTAAAATTAAAAAATGTCATGATGATTATTAACATTTATATAGTAGAGAAGGGTATAAAGTGAAAGGTGAAAGTGCTTTCAACCTTCACTTCTGACCCAATGCAGAGGTCATGTACTTAGCCCTTCTGGTCTACCCTTCTAGGGAGTTTCTGTGTAAAGGCGAGCATCGGCATATATATGTGTATGCTTTAAAAATTCTGGCTCAGCGCCTGTGGCTCAAGCAGCTAAGACGCCAGCCACGTACACCTGAGCTGGCGGGTTCAAATCCAGCCTGGGCCCGCCAAACAACAATGACGGCTGCAACAAATAAATAAATAAATAAAATAATTAAAAAAAAATTCCAAATGGAATGATGCTCAGCAAAGTTTTGTATCTTCCTTGCTTTATCACATAATGTACCTTGGACCATATCACTGTACATGGACCTATCTTACGCTTTTTGATAATAACCAAATAATGCTTCCCAATAGGTATATATTTCATGGTCTAAGTGTTCCCTAGGCTTATTTCCTATGGTTATGAGGCTGGTACAAAAGCCTGTGAACAATTATATTTAATATATGGTAGAGCAGCGGTTCTCAACCTGTGGATCGTGACCCTTTTGGGGGTCAAATGACCCTTTCACAGGGGTCACCTAAGACCATCCTGCACATCAGCTATTTACATTATGATTGAAACAGTAGCAAAATTACAGTGATGAAGTAGCAAGGAAAATAATTTTATGGTTGAGGGGTGACCACAATATGAGGAACTGATTAAAGGGTCACAGCATTAGGAAGGTTGAGAACCATTGCATTAGGGATTATTTCTATATGACGGATTCCTAGAAATGCTACAACTAAAGCAAAGGGTGTGTGCATTTATAATCTAATAGATATTGTCCAGTTACCTTCCAAGTGAATTGTACCCATTTTTTTTCCCACTGACCAATTCATAAGTGTGCTTCATCGCTTTGAGATGGAAACAGTATTCCACTATTGCTCAATATGCATTTTATTAATGGGCGGTGACACTGAACACCTTTTTATGTTTGTCACCATTTCAATTTCTCTCTTTTTCCCTCAGATATGTATCTTTTGCCATTGTTTACACAGGATTCTCTCTTAATACATGTTTCAGATTTCTTATCATAAGGGTATTATAATTAGCGAAAAGGTGTTTTCTAATTATTGTTTTTATTCTTTGCTCATGGTATTTTTGTTATTGAAAAACACTTTTTTTTGCTACATGGATTCTTCTTTGAAAGTTTTGATGCCTGGGTTTTCACTCAAGGCAAGGTCTCTCACTCCAAGATTAATTTTAAAAAGTACCTATATTTCTCTTACTATGTTCAGAGTATTTAAAAAAGTTTGAATTTTTATTACAGCTGAAATTTATTTTTAAATAATGATTTTATGGTAGGCACCTAGTTTTTTTTTTCTAAATAGGTTGATGGTTTTACTAATATTATAATAAGGAGTATGTGAAATGTTCCCTACTCTATTCATTTGTATTGATTTCTCATTTTATGTACATACATGTATATGCATTTCAGTATATTTTTGGTACCTCTGTAATATTCCATCAATTTATTTTTCTTTGTTTTCTAGTATTAACATCAATAGTTTAAATTAAGGTGGCTTTATAATTTTTAAAATACATCTGTCTAATTCATTGTTCTCTGTCTGTTCCTCCTTTTTTTGTGTGTGCTACAAAGGAAATCACTTCTGTGATGGGATTGGATTACATTGCATTAATAAATTAATAAATCTGGGAAACTGATTTCCTTCCAACACGAGGTCTTTCAGCTGAGAAATATACAAGTCTCTTATATCCCATAGATGAACTTCAACATTTTAACATCAAGGTCCTGAACATTTCTTAAGTATGTTCCTAAGTATTTGAATCTTTTATTTTTCTTTTACAAATTAGATAGTAATTTTTCATTGTGTTCTGTAACCCTTGATTGTTTTTCTTGATTAAATTGTTATCAACTCTTTACTCAATGCTCTTATTTCTATATTTACTTTTGGTTTTAACTTTTTACATTTTAGTTTTTAATTGACACATGATAATTGTATATGTTTGGGGGTACAGTGTGGTATATATGTTGTGCAATGCTCAAGTCAGTGTAATTAGCATGTCCATCACCTCAAACACTTGTCTCTTCTTTTTTTTAATGTTGGGAAATAATTGAAGGTACAATGAGCTGGATTATACTGCTTGTGTTTGCTGGGTGAAGTCTCTCTACAAATAGTGTCCTGCCCCCACAATTGTCACTTCTTTGTGGTAAGAAAATTAGAAGTCCTTTCTTCTAACTATTTTGAAGTATAAAACACCAGAACTTAATTAATTCTCTTATTTTTCCATTGCGTCTTTTAGTACATGTATAATTCACATCATCTATAAATAATAAGCATTTTTCTTCTCAATTTGTTAAACTTCTAAGTTAGTTTTCATGTCAGACCACAATGGAAAATGATTCCAGAAAAGATGTTGCATGAAGGTGGTGATAATGGCCTTCTCATCTCTATTTTTTATTCTTTAATGGGATTATTTATTACAATAAAAAAATAAAGGCAGAAGTTAATAATTATAAAATGAAAAGGACTAGATCTGATACATGTATGATCTGTCTCTTTTAAAAAAAGTAATTAAAATGTATAATAAGTCAAATCACTATCTAACCTAATCAAGAGAAAATCATGAAAGGTCAGAGTAATAGAAAAACAGCCATAGTGAAAGAAGAAGTGGAGACAATTATATGAAAATATGTGCAAAGTTCTATGCAACATAGACTTTAAAACCTGGAAGAAATGGCCTCTTTTCACAGGAAACAGAAACTGCCAAAACTGACTCCTACTAAACTGGCGCATCATTCAAGATATTATTTTTCATGTGAAAGAAAAATCCATTATGACTCTACAACATCTATTGAAATGAGTGTCTGCCTTTTGGCTCTTGTCACCTATTAACGTGTTGACTTGTGAGAACACATTTCTTTCTCTTTTTGTTTTTCCTTCTTATTTATTTTTCTTTACTTTTTTCTTCAGATTAATATGAGGGTGCAAATGTTTAGGTTGCATTGTTTTCATTGTTAAGATGAAGTTCAAGGTCTAGTTGAGCCCTTCCCCCAGGGGGTGTGCTGAACACCCTCGGATTGTGCACATTGAGTGAGATCCCACCAATCTTAACGTGGAAGTATCCTTGGATTTCTAAACAAGCCTCAGATGGTTCTGATGTATTATTGCACAATATGTACTGCTCAATTATCTTTGTAACATTTATTTTGTAACTTTTACGTTGACTTATATTCATTAGACTGGGTTTTAAATGCTACCTTTGTCCAATATTTATTTTATTGTGATGATGGTTGTAGAATACTACTTTGGAAACGCCTCACTGTGTAGTCCAGAATCATTTAAAAGCACATATGCTCTCTGACAACTTTCACAATCAGCCTGTTTATTTTTTTTCTTTTTTGAGTCAGTTTTGGCAGTTTCTATTTCCCATGAAAAGAGGCCATTTCTTCCAGGTTTTAAAGTCCATGGCTGTTTTTCTATTACTCTTACTTTTTATTTCTTTTCTCTTCATTAGGTTAGGTAGTGATTTATTTGTTATTCATGTTCTTTGTCAAAGACCCAGATAGTACATGTATCAGATCTTTTTTGTTTTACAATTAATTAATTTCTGCCTTTATTTTTATTGATTTCTATTTTCACTTTGCTTAGGTGTTTTTCAGTTATTCTCCTTCTTTGTGTCAAATGCTTAATTAATTAGTGTATTTATTCATATATTTAATCATTACTTTTATTCCAAATATAGCTTCATCTATATATTTTTTTCTCTTTTCATATTTGTTTGTTTCTTTTTTTTTTTTTTTTGAGACAGAGTCTCACTCTTGCTGCTCTCGGTAGAGTGCTGTGACATCACAGCTCACAGCAACCTCCAACTTTTGGGCTTAAGCAATTCTCTTGCCTCAGCCTACCAAGTAGCTGGGACTACAGATGCCTGCCACAATACCCAGCTATTTTTGTTGCAGTTGCCACTGCTGTTTTAGCTGGCCAGGGTCAGGTTCGAACCTGCCACCCTTGGTATATGGAGCCAGCACCCTACCCACTGAGCCACAGGTGCTGCCCTCTTTTTCATATTTGTATTTAAAATTTTTTTTTCTATTGAATCATAGCTGTGTACATTAGTTCAATCATGGGGTACAGTTTGCAGGCTTCATATACAATCTGAGATATTTTCATCCGCCTGTTGGACATAACATTCATGAGATTTTCTCATTTACTGTGTGAAAACATTTTTGTTCTGCGTTTAGTAGTTTTCTCCTGACCCTTCAAAGATGCACCTCAAGTAGTATTATTTATAAGGTCAAATAGTTACATAAGGCTTTATTGCTGACCCAGAGGCTCCTCAGTCCTTGTGTATACTTGGAGACAGATGTAGAAATAGACAATATGGTCAACTTTAATATTTATATTATGCCTTATATCTGTACCTTCATTCATTTCATTGACACTTGATTTGCCCTATGCCATGTAGTTGCCTCAAAGGACACCAGAGAATTCTCAGTGTATCATGTATGTGGATCAGCCAGAACAATTCCTTTTATTTCTTTTGCATACAGTATTCCATTTGAAGATTTCATATGAAGACACGTTTCCATGGCTTCTAATGTTTAAAGCTCATCAAACTTATCTACATGAATGAGGCTTTTGTGGAAAATCAGTGGTAAATGCCCAACATGTTACTTTGACTCCAACAAACCATTGATGACAAGATATATAATATAATTATTTAATGTGACACTGAGGAAGAAAAAAATGGCCTATTACATTATGATAGGCCATAGATTTTAGGAGACATATAAATATCAGAGACATTAAAATGTAAAAAAAAAAAAAAGTTTATCATAATGTAGAATAAGTAAGGCATATACTTGTTAAGTGGGAATTAGAATTGAAGTCTTAGATTTGCTTGACAATTTCATGACTCTGTTCAGAGGGCAAGGGACCAGTGAGTATACATTGAGGAGAAACTTTGAAGAAGATTATTTACAAGCTGAGCATCTGTGTCCAGCTTGCAAAGTGACATTTCAAACTTTCCTCCTCAATATTCTCATTCCAGATGGTCCGGATGCCACCGGCTTTGCTTACTCTCTTTGGTAAGACAGCACGACCCTAAGCTGGAGCCTGCTGCTCAGTCGGGAAGGGGAGACGTCCTGGGTGCGGTGTTTGGAAATAGCTTTTTGGACGGAGTTGGAGCCACTGAGCTCCCAGACGAGCTCCTGCTGTTACCTTCTCCCACCCTGGACTGTAAGAGCCACAGCTGGAGCCTTTTCTGCAGCGGCCGCACAGTCTGGAGGGCGATGGTGTCATCAGACTGCTCCTCACTCTTGGCAGGCGTCTGCTTCTTTCTTGATCATCCTCCAGAGTTTCTAGCAGTTTTCCATGCAGCGTCTCTGATGGCCCCACAGGAGTGGTGCATGGAACCTGCAAGTCTGGGGTGCAGCCCAAATGAAGCCAGCCCTAAATCTGAAAACTTTCTCTCCCTTTCTCCTTAACATCTATGCCATTTATGTATTTACATTTGTGAGTTTTGAGTATAGATACAGCGTTTTCTCCAAAATCTTTAAGTAAATGGAAGACGTGCTGTCGGTATTACTGTTGTTTTCTGTAACGTACACACCACCTGGCTGAGAGATTCTTTATACCCCACTTGGAGAAACATGGGTAAGGGAACCAGGAGAACCTGGGCTCAGATCCTGGCTTTGTCCCTTAGGAATTACGTGATCTTGGAAAGTTAGTAAAGTTTCTCGATTTTTTAGTTTCTTCATCTGTAAAAGGGAGATTTAAAACACCACATTCAAATGACTATTGCAAAACAAACAAACAAAAAATAGTGTATTTAGATTGTCGCTGTCCTGGGGTTGTGCCAAGTGTTCAACAATGTTACTTTTCTTTCACTCTGTTTCCTCTTTTCCTAGAGAAATTACTTCCTTCTCCTCCTGTCCCCAGCCTCAGGCCTAGAGAAAGAGGACCAGATGGGTGCAGGCACTGTGCGGTTCGTCCTCCTGCTTCTGCCAACCTGCATTCAAAGAACCCTAAAAGGAGAGCTGTTTCACTTTCTCTCAAAGGTGCCCAGGGAAGAAAACTACAATCATTTGGCTACTCATTACAGCCCACTTAATTTGTTCAATGGCCAATTTACCTACTCACAGGAACATTTATTAAACCTATACAATGCCGGACACTCTGCTGGGTCTTGGAAACATACAAAGATATTTGACATAATCTTTCTTCTTAAGAGGCTTATAATACAGTAGGAAAAATATGCAAATAAATAATCTTAATGCCATGTGGTTAGTACTATGTGATACAAATATCCACAGCCCATTCCATTATAGGTTCCACAGGAAGGTTATCCTCCAGAGTGTGGGAAGAGATGGACAGTACAGAAATAGAGGCTTCCCAAAGGAAGGAACATCTTACCTAAGACCTGACAAACAAAGATAAGGTAGAAAGGGTTTTGGAGAAAATCTGCGTGTGTACTCAAAATCCAAAAAACTCAAATACGTAATCTTTTTTTTTTTTTTTTTTTTGAGGTTTTTGGCCGGGGGCTGGATTTGAACCCACTACCTCCAGCCTAAGGGGCTGACGTCCTACTCCTTTGAGCCACAGGCACTGCCCTCAAATACATAATTTGTCTAAAGGTTAAGGATAAAGTTCAGGCAAATTTTCAGAGGTAGAGAGCATGATTCAGGAAAATGAAAGTTGTTAAATAAGATTTAGCAAACATGCTAAAGAAATGCACGAGAAATGGTGAAGAGAATGAGGCAGTGGGCAATGAACATACTGTGCAGATTTACCTGTGTGAAAATGAAATACATAAATCCAAAGGCAGAGAAAACAGAAAGGTTACTGTAATAATCAAAGTCCAAGGTAATGGCCAGGGCTAAATAAGAAAAGCTGGGTTTAGTAACTTTGAAGGAAGTGAAATCTTCACAATAATCATGGACAAGTCACTAGGTTATGTAGAATCTCCTTCCTAATTCTTAATTTCTACTTCCCATACAGTGTTAGGGCAGATGATATTATACCGTTTTATTATTATTTTTTAAATAACACTTTGTCACCCTCAGTAGAGTGCCATGATGTCATAGCTCACAGCAACCTCAAACTCTTGGACTCAAGTGATTCTCTTGTTTCAGCCTCCCTAGTAGCTCCGGAGCAAGTGGCTGGTGCCCTAACCATTGAGCTATAGGCACCCAAATAATATTATATCATTTTAAAGTGGTTGCTAAAAGAGGAGTCAATAGAAACATTGACTGGTAAATTTGATATTTCAAATGTGACAAAGACAAAAATAACAATAACACTTGGTTTTTAGCATGTAAAAAATACACTCTTGTTGAGTTAAATAATAAAAGTTGATTACTAATCACCTTATTTTTTCAATTATTTATTCACTTCTTTATTCATTCTGTGAAATCAATATGATATCTTCAGGTTGATAGGAAAATATACATTATAATAATGTGTGTTAAAGTGCATTATACAGCCTAAATAAGAGCGAGACCTCATTTCTACCAAAAATAGAAAAAATTAGCTGGGCATGGTAGTGTGCACCTATAGTCCCAGCTACTTGGGAAGCTAAGACAGGAGGTCTCTTGACTCGAAGAGTTTGAGTTTGTAGTAAGCTAGGACGATGTCACTTTACTCTAGCCCGGGTAACACAGTGAGACCATATTTCCAAAAAAACATAAATTATGAGATGCTTTTACATATATTTGTTCATTTAATTCTCCCCCAGGCCTTGCGAGCCCACTGGCCCTCATTTTATAGACAAGGAAACTCAGGCACGGATTTGCTTGAGGACATCCAGTAGCGAGGCAGGAATTGGTCTCAGATTGGTTCAATTTCATTGCCATGCTGTCTGCCTGGAATATGCCAGCAGTGAGGTCAAGATTTTTTCTCCTTTTGGGAAGCCATCAGGGACTCTGGGTGGTAGCAGGAGCCTGCAGGAGGAGAGGAGAGTGCGTTGGTGCACGTTGACCCTCTCCCTAACCTCCTCTAGACAAATCACTTGGCATGCTATTGGAGGGGCGGGGGCTTATTTAGTTTTCCTGGATGTTTCTTTAAGGACTTTAAGAGGAACCAGGCAATACTAATCTCAAACAGGATATCCTTTAGGGAAAACACTCCACACTAAATACAAACAAGAGATTTCAAACTGAGGAATCGCAGACACTGAGGAATCCCTTTAATTTAGTTTTTGGTGTGTGTGCGCGCACACACATGTGCATAACTTTCAAAGTATCTCCTGACTTTTGGTAGACCACCCAGTAGGGAGATGTGTGAATCCTTCTGCTGCCTGCAAAAATCTTGGTGAATATTATCTCAGGGTTCTCCCTCCTACATACACTTGTTTGTATATAAGTGTTTTTTTCTGTGTATTTCTTTATGTGCTGATGTTGCTCTCTCCTTTCTTATTTTTCTCCAAAGACCTTGTTCTGGAATCATCAAGAGTCTGTTAGGACACTTAAAAACAAGAAGGGTGAGTGAGCTCATCATGCCTAAGTTCAGCCAGGACCACCGCAGTGGCACATGTGGGTCAGTATGTGATTTGCACGGGGGACAAATCCTCAGCAGATTTGGGGGTCCTCTGTCTGTGGTGTTTGCTCCTCCATTTCTTGGCAGAGAAAGTGGCAACCTACTTCCAATGTCTTCTTACTGAGGTTTGATCAGTGTCCCCTGCACACACAGGGAGTGACACTTCAGTCCCCCAAGCCTCTGTTGCATTTGTGTTTGAAAATCCCTTTCCTGCCTACCAAGTGTTCTTCTGAATACCCCATTGTTGTAGTCATACTCACCACCCTTTCGAGGGATTTAATGGCTAAATCAGATCTTTTTTTCATGGCACGTCTCAAGGCGGACCCCCAACCCTTATCTCAGCGACTGATCTTTCCCACTGAAAACCTGGTGCCAGTGTGTCCCAGAGCCCTCTCAGCCTCTGGGAGAACACTTGAGAGTAAACAAACTGAAATACCAAGAGGATATTTACAGCCACTGCCCAAGCTCCCAATTTCCTTGCCTAGCCCTGGAGACAATGTGCTCCTGCATCAGCCCTCAATTGTACTGTCAGAAATTGATGCGGGACCAAGATTGAGAAAATATTATGCTAAGCCAGTCGATAGACAAACAAAACATTGTCTACCATTACTTTAGAGGAGCCAGGGCTATATGTTTGTTTGTTTTCACAATGGTATCATGGGTCATCACAAATTCTGGGTCTCTCCTGCCTAAACATTCAGATTTATTTCCCAGGGACTCTTAGGAACCTGGCTTTGGAGCCGAGGAAGCCCGATGGCACCTGACAGCTTGGGATCCTCCTGGTAGGGGACAAAGCTGTCCCCAGCAGGCTCCTGCCCATCAGTCCCACTGCGCAAACTCATAAAACTCAGAGCAATTCTGAGCAGAAGCTTCACCTACACCTAACTAATACCTCTATGCCAACTGCCTCAAGGCCCCCTGTGGACCAATATTATCAACCAACTGGAGCTGACAAATTACAAGTTCTCGATTTTGTTTGGAGGGTGTGGAGGGAAAGGCAATCAACTGCCAGATATGTTTAAATGAGTTTCTTTGCTTTAGAAGCCAATTCTTTCTCACTCAGGAATCCACTCCTTCACTTCTTTGGTTTCCTTTGTTGAACCTAAAATACCTCTCTCCTCTCTGCTTTTCAGATGCCTCATAACCTCTTCAGGCTGGATTTTAAAAGGACACTTACATCCATCCTAGAATATGTCCTGAGCCTCCTCTCCTCTTGCTACTTTTTCCTCTTTTTGACAATTTGTTCTTCATACCAACATCTTTATGATATCCGGTGCTCTACCCTGTCCAGGGGGAGGCAAGTGGTTCCCAACTTTTTTAGCTCCAGGGACTAGTTTAATGAAAGACTTTATTTTCCATGGATGGGTAAGACAGATGGTTTTGATGTGAGTCTGCAGACACTTGATTTATTGTGGTCTCTGTGCAGTCAAACCTGTCTGCTCATGGTCATCTGTATTTGTAGCTGTTCCCCAGTACCAGCATCACCCCCTCAGCTTCACCTCACATCGTCAGGCATTCGATTCTCGTAAGGAGCCACAACCTGGATCTGTCACATGCGTGGTTTATGGCGGGGGTCATGCTCCCCTGAGAATCTAATGTGGATCTGACAGGTAGTGCTGCGGGCGATGGGGAGCGCCTCTAAAAACAGATGAAGCTTTGTTCATCACCTGCTCTTACCTTCTGCAGTTCTGCCCAGTTCCTTACAGGCCCCTGCTCAGTACTCGGCCACAGCCTGGATGTTGGGGACTGCAGGCCTAGGGTACAATGTGGCTCTCACTTTCAGGGTCAGGCACTTCGCCTTTGAGCCTAGGCACCTCGCTCACCTCGCTCTCATCCTCACCTGCTCTCTTGTGAGCAAATCCTTTCAGGAAAGACTATCAGGATGGTGGAGACCTAATTTTTTAATGAACAGCCTTATTTGCAAGCTCTCCGTGTAGGCTGTTTGCTCTTGATTTTTCATTTTGAGATATTAGCCAATGATGTCACACCTTGGCAGAAAACAATTCAGCTCTCTTAAACTGCCCCTCCTGACACACGTGCTTTCCTTCCCACTCTCTTACCACGTTCACATCACGATTTCACAGTTTTGAGTTAAACGGTCTATGTTTACATTAACCCGACCATTTAACCAGTATCATAGCTAAATCTGCAGAATATAGCATTTACATTTCCTCCCTCTATCACTTTTTGCTTTTCTTAGGATTAAGGGCTTCTTTAACATTTTTGCCTGTGTTTAATTTTTCAATTACCTAGCACTAACCAAAGCATTCCAGGACTGCAACCCCCCTTTCAATATGGTGAAAACACCTTTTCCCCTCCCGCTCTCCCCACCCAAGTCCTCCATTCTCCACACTGAATGGCTGGCTCTCTAAGCTTGCTGAGAAGGCACAGTGGGTTTCCCCTTCAATTTCCTCCAGGGAATACTTTCCCATCTCTGGTACCCAATCTCTGTGTCCTAGATCTCAAGATTTCTTTACTCTTGGCTTACTCTATCTTTTTTTTTTGGTCACCATTGGTAGAATGCTATGGCATCATAGCTCACACCCTCAGTAGAAGGCTGTGGTATCATAGCTCACAGCAACCTCAAACTCTTGGGCTCAAGTGATCCTCTTGCCTCAACCTTGTGAGTAGCTGGGACTACAGGTGCCCACCACAATGCGTAGCTATTTTTAGAGATGGGGTGTTGCACTTGTTCAGGCTGGTCTTGAACTCCTGAGCTCAAGCAGTCCACCTGCCTCGGCCTCCCAGAGTGCTAGGATTACAGGCATGAGCCAACCTGGCTTACACCCAGCCTGGCTTACTCTATCTTTTAGCAGAAAAAAAATCTTTGCGAACTTGCATGTAAAAAAAAAAGTATACATTTATTCTCCCATCACACTTGATTAACAGTTTTACTGGGAATAGAATTCTGGGTTCAAAAGACTGTTTCTAATAGTTTCAAAGTATTTCTTCATTGCCTTGCGGCTTTCAGGACTGCTGTTAAGAAGTTTGATTCCTGACATTTGTACACGTCTGTTCTTTCTGTTTGGAAATTTTTAGGATCACCTCCCTAAGTCTAGCATTCTGAAATTTTATGATGATGTACCTTAGGGTAGGTATTTGTTAACACATTGTGCTGGGCGTTGGGTATTTTGTTTTTCTTTTGGTTTAAATCTGGACATTTAGTTCTGGGAATTTTTCTTGTATTGCTATTTTGAAAGTTTCCTTCCTTCTATTGTTTTCTTTTTTTTTCCCCCTCACCTCTTTTTCTAAAATTCTTATCAGCCAAATGTTGGCCCTTGTTCCAGTTGTCTATTGATATAAACCATCTCAAAGCTAAGTGGCGTAAAACAATAGCAATCGTGTATTTTGCTCACATGTCTGAAGTTCAGGGAGGGCTCCGTGAGGCTGGTTTCTTCTCTGTTTTATGTTACATCACTAGTGCATCTTTACTGGGACTGGAGGACCCACTTCAGAGATGGCTCAGTCACAGGACTGGCAAGGTGATGCCGGCTTCTGATTGGAACTTTCCAGGTGTAATGATTCACAGGGCTGCTTTAACTTCCTCAAAGTATGGCAGCTGGGTTCTAGAGTAGTATTACAGGAGGCCTGGATTGAAGTCACAGAATATAACCTCTGCCACATTCTGAGGCTCGCTCTCTTTCAAGGGCAGGGAATTACTCTACCTCCTAATAAGAAGAGTAAAGAAGTTGTAGGACTCACTCCTCTAATTTTTATAAATTTCTCTCTCATTTTTCCATTTTTGACCTTTCCCCTCCATATTAGAAGATTTCTTCAACTTTATTGTCCAGTCCTTCAATTGACTTTTAACTTAATTTTTTTTTTCTAAATCATATTGGTATAACTCCATAAGCTCTTCTCTGAATTCATTGGTTCTTTTCCCCTAGACACAATACTTTTTAAATTTAAGGATGGAAATTACAGCTTATTAGTCTCAGTTTTCTATTGCTCCACACAAGTTTCTCCTTTCTCTTGTTCTTCCATTTATTTAATTTATTCTTGCTTTCTCGTTAGGGACGTCCCTTAAACATTGGCATTCTTTGGCTGACTAAAGCATGTAGATGGTGACAAGGAACTCTAGATGCATAGGAAGAGTATGTTAACTGTCAGTCATCATTATGGGGTGGTCAGGCCGGAGGTAGCTTTTTCATTTGTTGAAATGTCAGTATCTGTAGGTGTTTTTCTGGGCCCAGCTTGCTTTGACAGAGAAGAAATAATTCAAATTCTGTCCAGAGTGTATCATAAGACTGTCTAATAGAGGTCTAGGAGTCACACAATGCAATGGAGGCAAGGTTCTTACCAATCGGGATGCAGACATTTATTTTGATGGCCCTATTTGTAGCATGACAGTTTAGTAGCTCCCGTCTGCACCTGGTATACCCAGTTCAGAGCTGCTGTGGCTCACTTCACCCAAGATCAAACCTCCAAATTTCAGTCTGGATTGGGGAGGAATTCCTCTGGTTGCTCAGGAATCAGAAAGGTTGAGGAAAAGTCAGAAAGTATGGGCCCAACTTACTAATTGTGACATGTTGGCAAGCTGCTTGCCGCTCTGATCTTCAGATTCCTTATCTTTAAAATGAGAGTGGGAAGCAGAGATACTTAGCAGTATACATGGCTTTGAATGTTTGTAAAGGTGTTCAAGAAACTTAAATGCATCACTTAAAGTTAGGTGGCTATTCCTACAGTGTCTGTTTAATAAGTAATTTATTCTGAATCCACCAAATTCAATATATGGCTGGTAAATTCAGATTCTTAAAGGTTGAAAGAGACATGTTAATGGGTAAGTTTTTTTTTTCTTTAAAGCAAAAACACTCTGTCTTCAATTTGAGAGATTTATGAAATTATAGCGATCTTGGAAGTTTTGCTTCTTTTTAGGTTAGAATGCTACTGATTTTGCAAAATGGAAGTTATTTGCTCCATTGGAATCCCTTGGAATCGACATTGGCCCATGTTAACGATAGAACTCAAATGGCTTCAACTTGTGATCTCTCAAAGATAGAGAAGACTGTGAGAGGATTTAAGAAAAATCTATGCTATAAGACAGGAAAGAAACAAAGCTAAATCAATTATAGCTATCATAAAAAAGATACAATGATTTTCAGAAGATCTCTGTAAATTCTAAAGCACTCTAAAATGACTAATATATGACTATCGAGAGAATTGACACAATTTAGAGAAAGCTCTGGGGTCAGAGCTTGATATATAATTTATACTTATCAAATTCAATTAGCATAATTCTTTCCGCTCTGAAATTTCAGCTAATTTAATATAATAGTACTAGTCACAATAATAATGATTCTCAATGCTGAGACATATTATAATTACATGTAATTAGAGAAAGATAACCTAAAGGAAAGAATTATAAGCCAAAAGTGGCAGAATTTGCTGATTTTGAAAATTACCAGCCCTTCAGATACCAATTAATGCGAAAATCAAGCTATGGTTTCTGTCAAAGAGCAAATCTAGGGCACCATCAGGAAAATCTCATCTAAATATGAAGCTGAAAATGGGACTATAAAATTACTTAAGTTCTCAAAAACAACCAAGAACACTTTCATCTAACTAAAGTGTTTCTAAGATTATTGCTGCTCAGGAACTTCATCCGAGCCAAAGGTAGAGAAGGGCTGATCACAAAAGAGATGTGTGAGTGTGGCTTTCGCCTAAGAGAATACAGCTCAATACAATTCATAGAAGGCCCACAACATTCTCAAGAGAGTTATAGAGAATTATGTTGTCAGAAACATTGTTGACTTGGATTGAAAGAGTCATAGATAATACAAAATGAAAAAAAAAAATCATTTGGACTCCCAACTTTTGCAAGCAGAAAACAGGCTGAGAAAACTAGTCAACTGCAAACTTGAGCTATTTTTCAAGGAAAAAGAATAAGACCAGAATCAAGAATCCAAAGGGCAAGATGAGAACCACTGAGTGTTCTTCTCAGGATACTTGAGAGTCTAATTGAGGCATCATTAACATGGGCCCTGTATTAATGGCTGTGTACATGTATCGGATACTCCTGTGAACCTCCTTTCTCCCCCTTGTTTGAATGCGAGGGTCCATTTCAATCACCCTGTTTGTGAGGGAGCAGGGATGAGAAATTGTCTCTCTACTTCACAGGCTCACAGATTACTGGCAACTAAACTTGAGGGACCCTGTTGAAGGAGTCTCATCTGCACTGGGACATAAATTCAATGACAGAAATCTTTGTCTGTAGTATTGTAATGGGATGAAAATGTTGGAAGTCTTGGGAGGAGTTAAGTGTGTGTATTTTGCATGTTGAATGAAGGTAAATAATTTGTGATCTGAGGGGAGACTATGGAGGGGAATTGAAAATGTCTCCACACATTTTTTTGCATGCCTCTCTTCACAAGGTCGACTCTAATTCTGCCCCCAGCCCCTTGAGTTTAGGCTGAACTTGGTGACTTACTTCTAGTGAGGAAAATGTGGCAAATTTGATGCTCTGACTTCCAAAGAAAAGGTCATAAAAAGGAAGATGACTTCTGGCTCCCTCTCTTGGACAGCTTGCTTTTGTATGGGCTTTTATGTGGAGGAACTGAGTCTTTCTACCAATGTCCAGCACCGATCTGCCTGCCATAGGAGTAAGTCACGTTGAAAGTGAATCCTCTAGTAACAACGGAGCCTTGTCAAGACCAAAATCCTGCAGTTACAGCTTCACTGGAGTAGATTTTACATGTCATAAAATTGAACCATTTCAAATGTAAATTCGAAGATTATTAGTAACTTTATTGAGTGATACAAGTATCACAATTAATCAATCTAGAAACATGTTTAACCCCTCAATAATATTCCTCATGCCAATGCACAATCAATCCTCCTCCTGACCTCTCTACACTTATGCAACCATTGATCTATTTTCTGCATCTATAAGTTTGTCTTTTCTGAATATTTCATAATGGTAGAAGATAGCGTGGTCACGTGTGTCTGGTTTCTATCATTTATAATGATGTTTTGGAGACACATCCATGATGTGGTGTGTAATAGGAGCTTATTCCTTTCTTTTTTTGCTGAATAGCTTTCTACGCAGGAATATACTACATTTTATTTTATTAGTTGATGATAGTTGGGTCATTTGGACATTTTTGCAGTTATGAATAAAGCTGTTATAAATATTCATGTGCAAATCTGCATATACATGTTTTCAGCTTTTTTAGTGTACACCTAAAAGTGGAATTGAGTGTGATAAACCTATGTTTAACTACTTTAAAAACTGCAAAATGGTTAACTACAGTGGCTACACAATTATATATTCCCACAAGAAATGTCTCTATTCCCATTTCTCTATATTCTTGCCAATATCCGTTATTATTTTTCTTATTTATTACAGCTATTTTGGTGAATGGGAAATGGTATCTTGCTGGGGTTTTAATTTGCACTTCTTTCATGATTAATGATGTTGAGCATATTTTCATGGGCTTATTAGCCCTTCATCTGTCTTCTTTGGTGAAATGTCAGTTCATATTCTTTTGATCATTTTATGATTGGGCTGGTTTGTCTCTTGATGATTGAGTTCTAAGTGTTCTTTGTAAATTCTTGACCCAAGTTCTTTATCTGATTAAATATTTTGCAATCTTTTCTCTCAGTTTGTTGCTTGTCTTTTTATTTTCTTAATCGTATCTTTTGAAGTGCCAAGGTTTTAAATTTTGATGTTCAGTTTATACTTTTTCTCTTTTATGAATCATGTTTTTATTGTTGAATTCTTCACTTAAGGTCTTGAAGATTTTCTTCTAAACATTTTGTTATGTTCTAGCTTTTAAATTTAAATCTATTATTTATTTTGAGTTGACTTCTGTGTATCATATAAGGTCTAAGTTAAATTTTTCTCAGCATCATTTTTGACCAAACTACACTTTCCCCAAGGTATTGCTTTACTCCATTGTCAAAAATCAATTGACTATAAATCTAAGGATTTATTTGTGGGATAGTACCACACTGTTAGCCATAGATTTATTAAAGTAAGCTTTGAAATCAGGATGGAAAATTCCTCCAAATTTGCTACTTTTCAAAAAAAATTTTGTTTCTATTCTAGGTATTTTACATTTCCATACCTATTTTAGGATCTGCTTTTCAGCCTGCCCAATATTTTGACAGCGATCTCCTGGGAGACCCTGAGGCAGAACTGCTCTGCTAAGTCAGTTCTGGATCCTTGACCCACAGAAACTGTCAGGGATGATGATGACAAATGTTTGTTCTTATTTTAAGCCACAAAGTTTTGGGTAATTTGTTTCACAGCAATAGATGACTAATACAACCACTCTACTTTATTTGGCAAGTCCTTGCATGACATTCATTGCCTTTCAAAATCATGTTGCTGTCAGATGTGAAGATTTACTGTTATGGAGGAAAAGAAGGGGAAAAAATGTGGCAGATCGTATGAAGCAGGATAATTCTGGAGCAGTGGGCAGTGAACTATGGCCCAGAGCCAGTGTAAGAATACCTCTGATCAATTATGAATTGGGCTGCAATAAACATTCGGGTACATATATCTTTATTATGATGTGATTTTTGGTCTTCAGGATATATACCCAATAAAGGAATTATAGGATCGAATGGCAGATCTATTTTTAGATCTCTAAGTATTCTCCCTTTACCTCTTTTGTGTTTACATGGATGGAGCTGGAACATATTCTTCTTAGCAAAGTATCTCAAGAATGGAAGAAAAAGTATCCAATGTACTCAGCCCTAATATGAAGCTAATTTATAGCTTTCATATGAAGGCTAAAACGCAATTATAGCACAAGAATACAAGGAAAGGGGAAAGGGAGGGGAGAGGAGGGGGAGTATGGGTGTAGGGAGGGCAATTAGTGGGATCACACCTACGGTGCATCTTAGCAGGGTACTGGTGAAACTTATTAAATGTAAAGTATCAATGTCTTTATACAGTGATCAAGAAAATGCCATGAAGGCTATCTGTAACAATATGATCAAAATATTTCTTATTGTATATGAAGCACATTCTGCCCTATGATTGCACCAACGTACACAATTATGATTTAATAAAATTATTAAAAAAAATAAAAACTCTTAGAAGAGATAAAGGAACATAGCAGTGTTGCAGGATACGAAATCAATGCCCACAAATCAGTAGCCTTCTTATATGCCAATAACAGTCACGATGAGAATCAAATCAAAGATTCTATAGCTTTTACAAAAGCTCCAAAAACGATGCAATAC
Source organism: Arctocebus calabarensis (assembly GCA_963573935.1). NCBI lineage: Eukaryota > Metazoa > Chordata > Mammalia > Primates > Lorisidae > Arctocebus > Arctocebus calabarensis. The sequence continues at coordinate 22,631 of CAUYON010030420.1, forward strand.
CTGAGACTTCATCTAACAAAGGATTTGAAAGATCTTTATAAAGAGAACTATGAAACTCTAGTAAAAGAAATAGCAGAAAATATTAACAAATGGAAGAACATGATGATGTGTGTGGGAAGAATCAACTTTGGTAAAATGTCATACTACTTAAATTGATGTACCATCAAAGTACCAACTTCATACTTTTAAGAACTTGAAAAAATAGTACTTCTGGAACCAGGAAAAAAAAAAAAAAAGAACAAATAGCCTGTACAATTCTTAGAAATAAAAACAAATCTGGAGGCATCACATTACAAGACTTCATTTTATACTACAAGTCTACAGTGATCCAAACAGCATGGTACTAGCACAAAATATAGACATAGATGTATGGAATAGGATAGAGAATCTAGAAATGAAGCCAGCCATATATTGCCATTTGATATTTGATACGACTAAAAAAATGCACTGGGGAAAAGAATCCCTATTTAATAAGTGGTACTGCAGAGCTGGTTAGCCACTTGTAGAAGTCTGAAACTGGACTCATACCTCTCACCATTGACAACAATTAATTCTTGCTGTATAAAAGACTTAAATTTTAAGTCTTTACTTAAAGCAATACAAAACAATACAAATTTTAGAAGAAAATATTGAGCTGCGGAAAGATTTTATGAGGAAGAGCCCCCTGGCAATTTCAGCAACACCAAAAATGATAAAAGGGATTTCATCAAGGTAAAAAACAAACAAACAAACAAAAAACTTCTGCACCACTAAGGGTACCACAACCAAAGCAAATATCACAGCCTTTGGAATGGGAGAAGATTTTTGCACATTACAAATATGACAAAGGCTTGACAACTAGAATCTACAGAGAACTCAGATTAATCACCAAGAAAAGAGCAAACAGCCCTATTTATAAGTGGGTAGAGACATGAACAGAAATTTCTCTGAAGATGACAGAAAAATGGCCAATAAACATGAAAAAAATGCTCATCGTCTCAATCATCAGAGAAATGCAAATCAAACTAACTTCACTAAGATTAGCTTAACATCATGAACTCTTGAATCTGCAGATGCTGGTGTGAATGTGGAGAGAAGAGGATACTTCTATATTGCTGGTAGGATTGAAACCTAATACAACCTTTATGGAAAGAAGTATTGAGAATTCTCAAAGAACTAAAAGTCAACCTTCCATTTGATGCCACAATTCTATTATTGGATATCTACCCAGAAGAACAAAAATAATTTTACCATAAAGATATTTGCACCAAAATGTTTATTGCAGCTCAATTCATAATTTCCAAGTCTTAGAAGCATCCCAAATGCTCATCAACCCATAAATGGATTAATAAACAATGGCATATATATATATATAGATAGATAGATAGATAGATAGAGAGAGAGAGAGAGAGAGAGAGAGAGAGAGAGACTTTGCATCTTTTATGTTTACCTAGATGGAGTTGAAACACATTCTTCTTAGTAAAGTATGTCAAAAATGGAAAAAACAAACTGCAATGTACTCAATACTAATATGAAACCAATTTATAAGTAATTATATACCCACATGAATGATAAAATACAAATATAGTGTAGCAAGGGGAGGAGAAGAGGAGGGAGGGGAGAGAAGGGTGGTTGGAGGGAGGAGGGAGGGCAGTTGATGGGATCTCACCTAATGTGCACAAGGTGAGGATGTTCAGCATGCCTCCTGGGTTAAGGACTCTTCTACAACTTGAACTTTACCTTGGCAATGAGAACAATGTAACCTAAAAATTTGTACCTCATATTAATTTGAAATTTCAAAAAGATGTGAAGGAGTGGTCCTATACAATAATTTTCCACTTGCATGTCAATCTTTTAGTGGGCCTATGTTTTGGCCTGGGATCTTCACAAATGTTTTTTCTTATATAGTGTGGAGGTTAAAGGAAATGTCCCCTTTGGTCTTAAAGTTCACTAAAAAATCAACTCAAAATTAGGCAGATTCATAAGAGAAAGAGGTTAATTTACTGTACGCACAGGAAAAATCACAGAGTGACTACCCAATACCACAGTAGGAGCTGAGAATTTGTATCTCTCCTTTTAGAGGGTAGGGAGAAATACAGGTAATTCTGTTTAGGGGCAATAAATAATTGGTATGGAGCATGAATGGATAGGGAAAACAGATTGATTTTTAAATTCCCCTGAGAGATAGGTATTATGTTTGAAATTTGTGTCAGTTCTGGTTGTATTCTTGGTCATCTTTCCTGCAATATATTAAAATAAAAGAGAGGGAGAAGGAGGTCAATAATTCTGTTGATAGGTCATTCTGTTTATGCAGGCAGGGAAAGGCCCTTCTAAGGGCTTCTTGATTTCCAAGGAGTCATATCTTGGAATGAAATTTCTTGAGCTCCTTCAATAGCTTCTTTTTATTCTCTCCTCATCCTTAGGTGAGACGAAGCCTAGAGGAGGCTAGAGTGAGAAGAATGCCATTTTCCCAGGGGTCTATGACAAGGTTCTGGTGCATTATTTTCACCAGGAGGGCAGGCCTTTTTTAGAAACAAGGCCCTCAGAATATTTCACAATGTTACTTTTCTCATCTACTTGCCAGAGCCATGAGATTTTTCTTGGTTCTTTGACAGTGAGAGTTCCTACCAATAAACGCAAGAAAGTGTAGAGGCATTTCTAAGGCCAAGGCCCCCAGGAGTTTCTAACATTCCTGTTAGTCCACACTCAGCCTCCAGCAATTTGTCGAAATTACCATTTAGATGTTCCTACCAATTTTTGTATTGCTCTAGCGATTATGCTCCATTTAAAGAGATCACAGCTGTGAATCATTGAATTTGCTTGTCTTTCCAGACTTCAGAATGATACTTTTCCCTGTAACCTCAATTCTCTGATTGGTTCAGGGAAAGTCATTGATTTTCAGTTTGTTCAGCTTTTTTCTTGTGAGAATACTAATGATCCCTTCCAGGTTCTTTACTTATTGGAGCTGGCACCACAAGTGAGCCTTTGCTCTTTGCATTTGAGCTTATTGTTTCAGTTATTTGACTTCAGCCTCCATTGTTTGTGGCGTGTCAGGACCAAATGCACTTTATATTCTTTCCTTACTCTTGCTTCTTATCTGACAATGTCCTAATCCATGAACACACATACCATATAAGGTAAGATTCATCTAAGCTACCCATAACAGAGAAATCTAAACAAACAGAGATTTATAAGATGATAGAAGCCAGTTTTTCTCTCATGTCAAAGTAGGCATCCCAGGCTGGTATAGAGATACTTTAGAGACATAGAGATTCAATTTATTTCTTTATTCTATAATAGCCTTACCATGTAACTTTCACTTCAGGAGGGCTGCTGAATTTCTAGCCATTACCATTTCCATGAAGAAGAAAAAAGAAAGAAGGTTAAAGGACAACAAAGGTATGCATCTGCTCCCTTTGTTAGAAACCTTTAAAATAATTTTATCCTATAACTTCTACATACAACTTAGTCTTATGGCCACACCTAACTGTAAGAGAACCTGGGAAATGAAGTCATTTTTGCTGTGTGCATTGGAACCCCAATTAAGACAATAGTTCATCCACAAAGCAAGGGCATTTAATGTATATTGAGTTGACAAATAGTACATTCTGTCAACAAGATTCAAAAACAATAATCTTTAAAAGCTAATAGCAATTTGACTTAGAGTTATTTCTCTAAAGCAAATTTTTAAAGAAAACAATTACAATTGGCCTTGTTTTTATTCACAGGTAAAACAAATCACTGTTTAAGGCAAATTACTAATTGGATCTTGCTTTGAATTTCTGGGAATGTAATAAATAAATCCTGATAGTGGTTCACTTTTATGCACTGGCTTTAATTATTAGGGATAATGATGAGAACAATTGTTGGATTTTTTGGTTGTTATTGTTTGAGACAGAGTCTCACTCTGTCGCTCTTGGCAGTGTGCCATAGCGTCACAGCTCACAGCAACCTCCAACTGTTGGTTTAGGTGAGTCTCTTGCCTCGGCTTCCCCAGTAGCTGGGCTACAGGCACCCACCACGACGCCTGGC
>CAUYON010030423.1:0-39166 GCA_963573935.1 Arctocebus calabarensis
AAAGTTTTGTAGTAGAATCCCTGGTGTTTTCCAGGTATACAATCATATCATCTGCGAAGAGTGAAAGTTTGATCTCGTCTGACCCTATGTGGATACCCTTGATCGCCTTTTCTTCCCTGATTGCAATGGCTAAAACTTCCATTACGATATTGAAGAGCAGTGGAGACAATGGGCAACTTGCCTAGTTCCTGATCTAAGTGGAAATGGTTTCAAAAATTCACATTTTCTGCTAAACTCAGAGTTTTAAAAAAGTTCAGGATATTCCATAAGCATTATCTCTAAATCTTTAATCAAATATGTATTCATAAAAATAACACCATACATTTATTTTGTACTTTTCATATTAAAATATTTTCATATGTCTTATGTTTTATTGTTTTCAGTTCAGAGTCAATCATGGAGCAGGAAAGAAAGAAAAGGACTAACCATTTTTCCTATCGGGATTCATGTTTGGGAAAACAAAGCATAGCTCTACTAGATAAGGCTAGATCATATGTAAACAAGATAGCCAGTGTACAATAATCCTATTTTCTCTATAGTAATTGAAAACATTCTTCTTTCCTTACTAGAAGCATAAGCGATCTCACCTTCAGCACTGTCCTAGCACAATATTAAGCAAATTGTACTTCCCACATGTGACAGAGTGGCTACTCCTCCCTGGCTGATTAGTTGACAGAAGCATGTTAAATATCATATCACACATGCCTGGCTCATAATCAGCTCTTAAATGTTTGTGTTCATGTATTCCTTCCACAAATTTTAAAGTCCCAGCAAGTCTTTCCTGAGAAAGTGAGATTTGAGCCCAGATGTGAGTAAAATAATTAAGTAAGGGTGTGTGTGTGTGTGTGTGTGTGTGTGTGTGTGTGTGTGTGAAGACCCCACAGTGAGAGGGAGTGTGGTTCTGCTCAGACCCTGCCTGGACCTTGAAGGAAAGTCAGTGGCTGGACACAGGATGTTCTAGGCAGCGGGACCCCAGGTGAGGCCCTGCCAGGAAGATGTCCCTTGGGGCCCTGGAGCCATTAAGGAACTAGATCTTTATGCAGTGAGTAATCAGAAGATATCTAAATGTTGTAAGCCAATGAAAGACATTCTTAGAAGAGCTTCGCTGTGAGTCATGATCTTTACTAGGTCACAGTATTAGTCTTCCCAGGCTGCTGAAATAAAATGCCCTAGATTGGGTAATTTATTTTTCATAGTTGTAGAGGCTGAAAGTCCAGGATTCCAGAATTCCAGCATGACTGGGTTCTAGTCAGGTCCAGTTTCTTCATTCCTGGGTGACACCTTCATAATGTGTCCTCACATGGTGGAAGGAGCAGGAAAGCTCCCCGAGTGCAATCCGCTCATGAAGACTCTGTCCTCGTGATCTAATCACCCCCCAAATGCCCTGCCTCCTAATATCACCACAGTAGGGGTGAGAATAATTCAACATATGAATTTAAGGGGACACGAATCTTCAAACCACAAAAATCAAATCACTAAGAAAGAAGCTCAAATCCTAAAGGCATGTGAAAAGAGCTCTTACTGGTTGCTGACTTTTTCCTTTTAAAAAAGAAAACTATTAAATGAAGTATCAAATACATTCCCCAGAACAGTACCTGGGCCATAGTAGGTACATTTTGTCTGACAATTCATATTTATCCAGGTTCCTTAGAATTACCATCCGAAGTGGTTCAACTGCCAACTCAAATTGTTTTGGAAAATGTGGGATCTTTCCAGTGACAGGGATCACCAAAATTACTTCTTACGTTAAACAAATGTCTACTATAAAAATTGGGCACCAAAGACATGGTTTAAATTGCTTTAATTCATGTCAAAATATAGCTTGTGGAAAAAAAATAGCTTCTGTTTAACATGTCAAGAGTCAATACATTGTGATCTTTTTATTCCCCAATTAAGTTTTCCAGTATTCTCAGTAATACAGTTCTCCTTTTCAGTATAGAAGAGCTCAATTCAAGCAATAACAGACACTTTCAAAATTAGAGAGATATGAATTATAACATACTTAAAGTTTAGCTATTAACATAGTTACATTTTTCATGTACACTAAAGGATTTAAAACAAAATTTTGAAGGCTATTTTTATTATGTTACCATCAGTAATAGCTTTCAAGGGTATTAGAGGCTCTTTTTACATAACTTGGCAAGGTCATGACCAATGGAGGAAACAATATCATCAAAGCTAACCAGACATATGAACAATAAAGTAAAGGAAAGACTACTTCATAAAGAGTCTGAAGAAAAGTTTGTTCAGCTCTCACAGTAATCTTAGTACATCAAAGGCCAACAAATTTTCATCAGTTGCTCCACCTGAGTGGTTCTTAAAGTGGTTCTTCTGTCCTTCAGAAACCATACCATCAGAACAGAAACAGCAACAGAAACAGCTTTCAGAATTACAAAGGATAATGAGGGAAATGCTATAGCCCAAATCTATTCCCCTCCTCCTGCCTAATAAAATGTTTCCCCCAAACAACCCATGCGTGTCAAAAAACTCTGATTGATTCCTGCTGCAGAGATGGACCCTGAACAGACTAAGCCAGCAAAGGCAACCCCAACCCTCTTACAAGAGCACCATTAGGGACATCGTGGGTCTGAGTCAATTTGAGTCATTTAGATATGTAAAAGATTGTTTAATATTTTCATTATCCTTAAGAGACTAAGGAAGCTATTTCTCTCTTCCACTGCAAGTAAACAAAGACACTCCCACAGCAGACATCCAGGAGCATTAGGAAAACAGCCAAAATGTGCAGTGCACATGTCACGGTTGCGCAGAATGGAGCCTCAGAAAGGGCCTGTGTTCTTGATGACATTATTGTGCACTGGATCATCTCATCGAGAGATGTCCTTACATCTGGGTTTTCTGTAATATATCCCAATGCTCTTCCTCACTCTTCTGGTCAGGTAAAGATGTTACTGGTAACCAAAAGCATCTTAACATGTAGGGCCTTCCCGAGTGAACCTTGAGCCATCCTGAGGCAGGGGCCATGGCTTTCCCTTTGAGGGCCCAGATCAATGCCTGGCAGTTAGTGACTGCTTAATAGATTTTTGATGAATGAACAAAAAATGGAATGCATTTACATTTTGTAAAGATAATTCACTAAGCATAGCATCCAAAGAAGTAGAAATATAATCAGAGTAGTTTAAAAATAGTTTTTATTTGGAGTGCAGTAATCCTGTCCTACTTTTCAAACTGATTGTCATTGAAAACTATAAGAAGCTGGGCAGGGTGGCTTACACCTATAATCTTAGCACTTTGGGAAGCTGAGGTGGGTGAATTGCTTTAGATCAGGAGATTGGGGTCAGCCTAAGCAAGAGAGAGACCCGGTTTCTGCCAAAAATAGAAAAACTACATGGACATCTTGGTAGATGGCTATAGTCCCAGCTACTCAAGAAGTGAAGGCAGGAGGATTACTTGAGCCCAAGACTTTGAGGTTGCTGTGAGCTATGATATCATGGCACTCTACCCAGGATGACAGAGAGAGACTCTGTCTCAAAACAAAAAAAGAAAAGAAAGAAAGAAAAGAAAACCATTATAAGGAGGCCTTTTTTCTGGAATAGAAAGGAAGGATCTCTACCTATATTTTAATATGTTAAAACTTTACATGAACATAAGCAAATAACCAATAACCTTTAATAATTAGGAGCATGTTCCTAAAACCTATAGCATAAAAAGCACAAGCAAGGCTCAGCGCCTGTGGCTCAACCGGCTAAGGCGCTGGCCACATACGCCTGAGCTGGCGGGTTCGAATCCAGCCTGGACCCACCAAAAAAAACAATGACGGCTGCAACCAAAAAATGGCCAGGCATTGTGGCGGGCGCCTGTAGTCTCAGCTACTCGGGAGGTGGAGGCAGGAGACTCACTTGAGCCCAGGAATTGGAAGTTATGTGAGCTGTGATGCCACAGCACTCTATCCAGGGTGACAGCTTGAGGCTCTGTCTCAAAAAAAAAAAAAAAAAAGCACAAGCAAGCCCCTGCTTAGTCATCCATTCCATTACTCACTTTCATTTTCTTCTTTCTTATCTTGGCAGATGCTCTTGATTGCTTACAAGTGAGGGTGGGAAGCGATTATAAACTTCAGATTTAAAAAAACATCAGAAAGGAAGAGAAGCAGACCGATCTGCTCCAGGACTTCTGGGGATTTTCTAGTTGCGCTTTTCACTTTCCCCCTTTTCTCATGTTTGTAAAACATCCAAATAAAAGTGATCTCTGCCTGTCTGCTCCTGGGGGGTACAGGCTTTCCTGGGGGCAGATAGAGAATAAAGGACTTGATCTCTCCCTGGAATGACCACCATGTGGTCACACAGGAGGGACTAAGGTAGAAACCCACTCCTCAGCCCTGGAGAGCTGCTAGCCTTCCATCAGCGAGGTGGCATCGATTACTCCAGCAAGCGTGCTTGGAGCACTTGACGTCTCCCCTCAAGACTTGTAGGTACAGCATTTTGTCCACCTGCCAAATAGGCCCGAGATAGTGAGTTTTCCCCAGCTGTAATTCTAATTCTTCCCAAATTGAAATTTCAGCTGCAAATGGCAAACCTTAGTATTTTTATACTTTTGTTTCTACTGAGCCAATGTGACTTCAACATTGCTAAGCAGTGAAATTATTTCTTAAATGTCATAGCATAATAAGCAGTTGTTTCTTTCTTTCTTTCTTTCTTCCTTTTTTTATAAGCAGTTGTTTCTTACGTTACCTTTTTAAAATTACATTGATCAATACATAAAGTGAACCTTCACTACTTGGGAACAATGGAGCGTGATTGTTTGGGGGTATGGCCCGGCAAATTGGGCCCTCCTCCCTGCCCCCCCACTTGCCCACTTCTGTTAGCAGCACCTTCCAGTGCTTGCCTCGTGTTCCTTTTGAGCATTTGAAACTCAAACATATTAAGAAGTGAATGTAGAAAAGTTTGCATTGGTATTTTGTTTGTGCATGCTGGGCAGGGGGACTTGCATTAGAATGGGGTGAACCCCTTTCTCTGGAACTTCGGGAGTCTGTGACCTGTGAGAGGAGCTACCAGGGAAGGTGGGGGCAGCACTCTCTTTACCACTGAATCATCTTTGGGATGACATACAGCCCTGAAAATGAAAAATTAAAAAAACGGACTCAATGGCAGATTTTTGTGTCTGGGTCATGATATGTGAAGTGGAAAGGCAGCTTAAATTTTGTTGCTATTATTACCTTCACTGTCAAACATCTAAAGACAAAGCTGGGTTCTGCCAATTGCAAGGACAGCTGGCCTCTAAGCAAGTGAGAACTCTTGCTTGCTGGTGGATTGGGTTGGGAGTTAGTCAAGACAGGTGGAGACACCTTCCCATGTTCTGTATAGGGTACTTCACTTTGGGTGAATAGCTTTCAAATCAGGCTAAGCAGAGGGGGTTTCTCCCCTACCCCACAGCCCCATATTTTACAACACAGGGCTAGTCTTGTGTACAGACTTCAACTGTCTTGTTCTTTGGGTCACATGTGAACCGCTGAAGATGGAAGAATCTAAGTTCCTCCAGTAAATCCAGTGGCTTTGACTACACACCAATGGTACGGTGGGCATGTTAGCCATAAGCCAATTAAAGCGATTAGTGCTATTTAGTGTGATATGTTCTCTAACACACACACTGGCAGGAAAATTGCAAAACACAAGCATCAAGAATTCTGATTTATTTTCCCATTTACAGAGCCAGCTGCTGAGAGCCAACCAGCACTGTATGTGCTCTTGGCATAACTTTATTAATAATCTTGGCAAACAAAGAATCCTTCAACAAATAGCAGTAGCCTTTTGATTATATTGTGCCACAGATAATAATTGCTTCAAATTGAGTGTAGTGGAGTCTATTTGCTCATGCATAATGAAAAAAAATCACATAACAGCTTGATTAGAAAAATGAATGGCATGTTGGAAAACTACCAAGAAATTCCCCAAATTGGACATTTTAATTGTTTTACCTCAGTTGCTGATCTAGGCCAAATTCATTTAAAATAAATTGTACATACCAAAATCTCTATAAAACCTGGAGATTTCTGAGCTACTGGCAATAATTCACTTAGAGGTAATGAATATAAAGAAATGGTTTTCATGCTACATAAAAATGTGATATTATTGTTGGAACAATGTTTAATTCAGCAAAATTCCAGTATACAGAAAAATTTAACCTGATTTGTACAGTTCTGGAAAAAGAGATTTGACCTGTACTTTACCTTAGTAATGAGATTGTGCAGGCTGCATCTTTGCATGCCGGTATGCTACAATTATTTCAGATTAAAAATGGATTAGGTTCAAAACTTACCTGTGGAATACAATGGATGTTAGTAGCGGATACACTAACAGCCTAGACTTTGCCATTATACAACATATATGTGGAGTGGAATTCAACCTGTACCTCCTGAATATATTAAGATTTTTTAAAAAGACAAAGCGAGAAAATAAATAAGTAAATATAGATTTTGCTTTTAAATGAAGATTTGGAAGCATACCATTGACTATTTTCTGTTAACCTAATAGCTACCATTTGTTAAGCAATTGTTTCAAACACTGTGCTAAATAGTAAATGAATATTATTCATGTTAATCTGCACAATATCCCCATCAATAAGAAATTCTTTGCACCCCTTACACATATTAGGTACAGGATAAAGGTTTGCTGCATAAACAGAGAAGTAACTTGTTTGACATCACAAGGAGTGGATCAGCACTTCAGTGCCAATGGTAACTTTCAGTAGCTTTTCTCTTGAATCCTTTGTTTATGCTTTTTTCCCTTTTTTAATCCCTTTACCCAGAAGTGAAGCTTTAAAGACTCTGAATTCTAATGGTCCACCAATGGGGTTAAATGTAACCTACTAGGAATTCCTCCTGGAACATACTCTTGAGAAGACCAGACAGTGTGGAATCTTCGGAATACACCACTGACACCTAATGGTTAATTGTCCTCAGGGCTCAGCAGAGAGAACTACATTCATGCCATTTCACATATGCTCAATGTGAAACCACCAACACCATAGTAGACTTGAAGGTTGAGGAAAACAAGTCAGCTGGGACACAGTTTGAATTCAGCCAAGGAGATCATTCTCTTACCCAAACAATAATCTTGATGAACATGCTCCTTGAGAAAAGTACGTAATTTTGGATTTTCCGTTTTGGGGATGGATTGGCCCATATTCTCACTACTGATCATGGCCAGTACTAGGTGACATTGTGAAGAGAATTAGGTTTTCCTATGGCATCTTCTCCGTACCCATTCAGCATCCATTCCCTCTCCACCTGCTCTAAACACCAGCTCTCCCAGCCCTTTACCTTCCTAGCACACCATTACTAAGGATAAAATTAAAGTAGTTATTTTTATTATTTTAGCCATGGAATCCTTGTCCAAGTGCCATCTTTGCTTGGAAATATGAATTTTTTTAAAATAAGCCTTTCGTGACTATAGGAGCAAACTTCTAGAATCTCATTAACTCAATGTCAACTCAATGAAGCTTACACTTGGGTAAAGAATCTTTGTTCATCTTATCCCAAGGTCTTTCTCAACTCAAAGATTCCTCACATAACCACAGTGACTCAGATGATCTCCTTTCTGAATTCCTCTGTATCAGTAGTCAAGGGCACAGTTCAAGCCTATTGCTTCTTTGCTTTTACATGTGGATTTACCTTTTCTACTCAGTTAAACTATAAACTCCCTCATGGCAGAGACATTGCCTCCACTTCCTTTATGTTCTTCATTTATGTAGAAGATCTTGCCTATAGTAAATTATTTACCACAATGCATCTTAGAAGTTATTTTCATTAAGGTAAAGCAAAACAAAAAGAAAAAGATAAGGCAGAGGTCCTCAGTTTGATGAGAACTGCTGCCCACTTTCTTTATACTTCCTGCCTTGGGGAATTGCTAGAGCCCTGAGTAGAAATCAGAGAACCAACCAAAGTTGGAACCTGACTACCCCAACTTACTATGAGAATATGGGCAATTATACAGAGTTACCTCTCTGTGCCTCAGGATTCTAACCTCTTAAAAGGTGGTGAGAACTTTATCCACTAAATGTGAAGATTTAAGAATATTTTGTTTTTAAAGCACATAATACATACTCAAAAAATGTCCAGCACTACTTCGCATTCCCATTTTGAATCAGTAAGACCTGTGGCCTAGTTAATTAGCCCATAAATTTGTTACTATATGTTAAGTGGGTAAAGAGTCAAACAAAACTCTGTCTTAGCAACACTACCTGATGGACTCCTGTTCTGACATTTAGTCTCCTTTCCATGGGTCATTATGAAAGGTTTGAGGTACACAAAAATAAAAAACTGTAAAATCCACATGGATGGAAACAAATGAAGCCCTCCCAGCAACACCAATAAGCCGAGCAAGTTGATACTTACAGGGGTAAATTAGAATGGATGCTGTTGACTGTGTTTCTTGGAAGTGAAATAAAAGACCACAACACAATCTGTGGTAAAACTTTCATAGTGACTTACACATTACACTGTCCCAGATACAAACATTATGAACTACATTATTCTACCTGGCTGTAGAATACTGTATATTATTCTACCTTCATTCTAAGCATGGAGTCACAGGGGGTCAGCATGAGATGGGGGGGTAAAAACTAGGATAATTAATGGAAGAGTAGGCAAGAAGCACAACAGAGTTTATTCCTCCTTATCCAGCCATCCATCCTGTCCCTTCTACAGAGAGAAGATTGGCTTTGGCCTTTCCTACATTTGATTGGTTATAAAACCATAACAAGACAGTAATTCATCAGAGAAGGATTTCTGTGTAGTTTTCTAGAGGAGCACTCCACAAACATTAATGTGCTGAAAAATCACTGGGAATCTTTTAAGGATGCAGGTTCTAATTCAGTAGGAGTGGGGAGGAGCTGGGGTTCTGCATGTCTAACAAGCACTCAGAAAATGCTGCCACTGGTGTTGCTTTCCAAACCACAGTTGAGGAGCAAAGAAAGGTCTAGATAATTACATCACAGCAACTAGAGCTAGTCACATAAAGCACAAGGAAAAATGCAACTAGAAAAACAAGAAACATAAACAAGAAAAGTAAAGCAAAAGCTTGGACCCAAGCTCAGCGTGGCAATGTCACATGTGCATTATGGGAATAGAGAGAGTACACATACTTATTTATACATTTGAAGTTTTTTAATCTTTCCTTTACTTAAATATCAAGTTGAGATTCACAATCTTGGTCCCATTCTATTTATCACGGGGTAAAGACCTACTCTCCCTTATAACCCCTTATATAACTTCCCATACACACCCACTTTGACTTTCCACAGATTTTAAGAAATGTTCACAGGTATTCTGGAAAATAAATAAAATGGAACAAAATATATTTAAAAGGTTTTTAACACCTATTTAATGTCTGTCATGTCCGTTTATACACACATGTAACAAACACACGAACAATGTACGGTGAAGGGTTGTGTTGTTTAGTAATTCCCAGCCCTCAATTAGAGCCAGATGGCCTGTGTCTGAATCCTGGCTTCATCACTCACCAGCCTGGGTGGATTATTTAGCATTATTCTATATATCAGGTTTCCTCATCTACAAAATGAAGATTAAAATAGGTTTTTAACTCAGGTTGACTGTGAGGATAAATGGGATTAATTCTGTAAAAAACTTAGAACAATGTTTCATAAACAGGAAGTGTGTTATATATGTAGGTCTATTCTTGCTGCTATTAGAAAATACCTGAAACTCAGTAAATTATAAATAATAGAAATGTATTGCTCAGTTCTGGAGGCTGGTAAGTCCAAGATCAAGGCAGTGGCAAATATGGTATTTGATTAGGATTTGCTCTCTGCTTTGAGATGTTGCTTTCTTGCTATGTTCTCACCTGGTGGACAGGCAAGGCTGCTCCCTTAGGCCTCTTTCATAAGGGCACTAAATCTATTTAAGGGCCCCACCCTCATGACATAGTCACTTCCCAAAGGCCCTACCTCCTAATACCAACATATCAGGGGTTAAATTTTAGCAAATGAATTTCAGGAGGTCACAAACATTCAGACCATACCAGAGATTATACAATCACATTTATATAATTCTTAACTTGACATACTAATTTGGCTTTAACAAAGAATCATATGGCCATGTGATCTGTATGTTGTGCAAATGAGCATTTGGGGGTCAATCAATCACTTCAGTGCATGTTGTTGCTGAATAATTAATTACATAGCTTGTGGCCTGTGTTTTTGTTTGGATATGTGCCTATAATTTCAGTTGATATTTTAATGTTTTTGTATTATTAACCAAAATTTGTTTATAGCAACAAATTTATCTATGAGATAGTAGATTGCAGTATATCTGAGGTAAATTATATTTCAGGAACTCCAGGCAGAGAAAAATCAACAGGTAATAATTCTTAAAATATTCTGAAGCCAGATACTTTCAGAAGCATATAATATAGCAGTTAAGAGAATGGGTTTTTAACTCATACTCAAGACTCAAGGGTATTAGCAAAAATTTTGGTTCTGCCATTTAGGTGGGTAACTCTGTCTAGGTAGCTTCAATTAAGTTTTATTTCTGAAATAACTATAATCATAGTGTCTACCATATGGGATTGTTATGAAGTATAAATAAGACAATATAAATTAAGTCCTCCACAGAGTTCCCTGCCTATAGTAATTTCCCAAATAATTAATGATAATAGCAACAATAATAGATAAATTTAGAGATTGCAAGGCTAAAAAATGAACAGATCTAAAAGACAAGCTAGCGTGTCTAATATAAGTGGCAAAGCAAAGTCACATACCTTACCTACTTCAGTAGACTTCTGCCTATTTAATCTCTAAAGTTAGGATGATGTAATAGCTTAGTCTACCCAACACAGTCCCATTTCATGCCTGTTGTTTCAGCCTACGTGTTAATTGCACAGTCATATCAACTTTCAACAATGTTTCACAGAGGACAATAAATTTCATGTCCTACCTGAAGATCTACCTGAAGATCCTTCTTAGCTTGTCCTCCATCTCATTGAGATCACAAACAGCTCTGCACTATTTTCAGATCAGAAAAAAATAATAAACATTTTTTCCAAGTATTACAAGCCCAAATTTCCCTACAAAAATAGTTTTTAAAATTTCATTTCCCTTGTGACAAACCACAGTGTATCTTCACTGAATCTGTCCTTAAGATAATTACTTGCAATAGTTTGATTTCTCAGTGGTGAAGCTTTTTAGGATATGGAGAACTAGGCATAAGAAGAAGCAAGATCAAGTTGGGGAGAATCAGGGGCAGAAAATATGGGTAGGACCTGGAAACATCTTGTGAGGGGGGACCAAGACAGTGACTAAAAATATAGGAAGGAATGTACATCAGGAGTGGATGTTCCACCCCTGGTTTTTATTTTTACCTTCTATGCCCCCTGTTAACTATATCACGATTATCAAGCATTGAAGTTAGCATGCTGGTTACAAACACAAAATCTAGAGCCAGACAGCTTCCATTCATGTTCATACTCTTTAGTGGTACAACTTTGGGCAAGTTGCTTAACCTTTCTGAGGCTCATTTTTTTTTCCTTTTGTAAAATTGGATTAATAACTTACTTCCTTGGAGGAGAGTTGGTATCAAGATTAATTAAGGTAATATGTGTGAAGCTCGTAAGACAGTTCCTGGTGCTTTTGTGCAAACTTTTGTTTTAGGATTATTATTACAATAATAAAAGTAGATCTAGGATTTGTCCTGAGTGTAGTATTGGATCAAATTAATCAATTCACTTTCTATACAATAGTATTGTTACTAATATCATTTTCTTGTGATTCATTTTACTGAAGATTTTTTTATGTTAATGTGTTATCTCATTGAATTTTCACTGTTCAGTGTTTACATTCACACATGTGACTAACCAAGGCTCAAAACACATATGCACAGTTAAAGTGAAAGATGAGCTTTGGATTTAATTGCAAGAAAAATTAAAGTAACTTGTGGTAAATAAGAACCCTTAAATGAGCTCTATTCTTTAAAGGGGTGGTATTTCTATTGCTATTATATGGTAAATTGTAATCACTATTAATACTGGTTTTGACATAATTTATTTGTATTTTAGAGGGCAGGAGAAGAGATGAGATGAGCCTATGAAATTAGTGGCTTAGAAATAATCACATCATGAATAAAATGTTCCTATATCTCAAGGAGCACAGTATGAAGAAATATTGGGGATTTTTGCTGTTACTCTTGTTGTTTTGAGACAAGATCTCACTCTGTTACCCAGCCTAGAGTGAAGTGGGACCATCATAGTTCACCGTAGCCTCAAAATTCCTGGCTCAAGGCTCCCAAGTAACTGGGACAAGTGTGCACCACAGTACCTAGCTAATTTTTTTTCCAGACACAAGGGTCTGACTATGGTGACTCAGGCTGGTCTTGAACTCCTCACTTCAAATGCCCCTCATACCAGGACCATCTAAAGTGCTAAGATTGCAAGTGTGAGATATCGTTCTCAGCCTTGAAAAAAGAATTGATTTTAGATGTAAAAGTCAAACATGATTCTGATTTAAACTGTATAAAGCACATGTAGCACCACTGGCATAAATTAGAAGTGAAAGACCGGCTGGGTCATGTGTGTGTCCTTTTAACCAGGTACCATGGAGACAGGTGCCATAGAAACAGGTAAATTTTAAAGCTCCTATGCAATTGCTTTAGCTTTGTTTGTACATTGCAATCAATAAGGAAATATGATATAATTATGAGGACAATTCAAAATGTTAAAGCCACACTTCATTTTTCTCTTTAAAGTGAATATGATTTTTAACTTGATTTTTAGCTCAATTGCATTCATTACTCAAAAAACCTGTAGAAAGTGGGTTGACAGATGTTAAAATCAGCTGGTTTCTGTTGCTTAGTCTTCAGAGACTGGAATGATGAAGGAGGCTCAAAATAAATAAATCATATTAGTTAACTGTCCCAATTCCCTCTTTAAGGCCTTATCTAAAGCAGGAAATGCCCCTAAAACATTCAAAAAGACATTATTTTTCTTCTATAGAAATATAAGATGGAGATTATTGAACATAAAAATCCAAGATCAAAAGTACCTTTTAATAATTAAAAAGAGATAAAAAGAAAATTTATTACATTTCCATAATGGTAATTACTAAATCTAGTTCCTCCAAAAGTGACAATCTACAGACTATATTCGTAGAACCACCAGATAGTTTAATTAAGTTATATATCATACTTCCTAAGCATTCTGCACAGATAGGAGTTGTTTTATAATTCCTCAGATTTCCCATTTGGCAGCTTTTATATCTTACTCAAGGACTACAATCATAACATCAAAGTAGTCCTGAGATTCTTCCTCATTTCACTTTTCCATCAAATTAATCAATAGCTCCATCTACTCTATTGCAGTCAGGTGTTTGATGCTCCTGGGGCTCTGTTGATTGTGCAGTCATGGAGAAATTTGATCTGACAAGGTAAGTTACCACCCAATGAGTTCTCAGAATCATCTTCCCTCAACACAGTGACTGCCTCCATCTCAGGAAAGGGTTCCCTATGCAATCAATTTAAGTTGGTAGAAGTCTGTGCAGAAGGAGTGGAGATCAATCTATTTTAAGATCCTTAGCCTTAGTTTTGCATACATATGTATATATAATCTGAAATTCTCCCAGCCTCATAAAATTGGGGATATCAATGAAAGTATAGTAAGTTAATGCATAAATAACGATGTGATCTAACCCCACCCCCAAGACTTTTCTTTTCATTACTATAGTTTCCTGATGCCCTCTCTATACTTTCTTGTGTGAGAAGACAGGAAATGCCCCTTTATACATGGCTTTAGCCAGGTAGAGATTGTCCCCTATTACAGGAAAGGAGTGCCCTGACATTATAGTCATAGTTCCCAAGCAAGTTGGCCCAGGGTCACTGAATACTTCCCTTTACAGTACCTGCTGTGTTTGCAGTGAAGGAAAAGAAATAACCCTGCTTGGATCTCCGTAGTTTGGAAAGCCTGCTTCCTAGATATGTCTTCTAACCTATTTAGAGAGGGACTTTTTCCTAAGTCTAGTGGGATTTCCCATGAGTGAAGTTTAATGGGATCATACCATGAGAAGGTTGTGAGAAAATTTCATTAGCAGCCTCCAGTGTCTGACCCAGAAAGGTTAGAAACTATGTAAAGAAATCTCCTCCATTTGCTAAGACATTACCTGAGTGTCCCTATAGAAGACCAGCTATTGGTTGGGGGCCAAATCTGCCTTTGTCCCCTCTAATCACCACATGAGCTATTCCAGGTCTGCTATTCAGGGCTGCTTGAACTAACTATGATCCCTACTTTCTGGAAAAGAATGAAAACAGTGTCAGGGAGTATTATTATCTTAATGTTGTATTTAATAAGAAAGAAGAGAGTATATAAAATTATTTGAGCTGGTTGGACGCTGCGGCTCATGCCTGTAATCCTAGCACTCTGGAAGGCCGAGGTGGGTGAATTGCCTGAACTCAAGGTTCCAGACCAACCTGAACCAGAGCAAGAATTTGTCTCTAAAAATAGCCAGGCATTATGGCAGGCACCTGTAGTCCCAGCTATTCACTCCGGACTAAGAGAATCTCTTGAACCCAAGAGTTTGAGGTTGCTGTGAACTGTGATGCCATATTACTCTACCAAGGGCAATAAAGTGAGACCCCTATCTCAAAAAAATTATTTGAGCCACCTATGTCTCATTTTAAAGTTGTGAAGTTCGTATCTCTATGAGATTTAAAGAAGAGAAACAGTCAATCCCTGATGAAGGTAACATTTCTAATTTTCCAAAACCAAGTCTGTTTGTCGTTTGTGTTCTCTCTAATGCATTGTTAAAGTTCTTCTCCACTGTTTTCCAATTAATCATTTAGGAGACAATATCCCTCCCAATGATTTTGAGTTTTACCAATAGCAGAATGAAGTTGTTTCTTTTCACTATTGTCTCTAAAATCCACTGAAATGAACAAAAAGGACAAACAAAGGGAAAAAGACTCCATCTTGAATAAAACTGGGAAATGACTATAACCACGAACCACAGAATTATAAGAATAACTGCCAAATCCAATAGAGCAAAACCAAGGGCAGACACAACATACTCCGTGGAGTCCAGTCATGTCTCAGCTAGAGCAGACGCTGTTGGTTTTCTACTGAGCAGCCACTCCTCATACCCACTCCCTCCCAAGGCACCAAGAGAGCCTTGATATTTTTGTAAATAGGAAGGGTCCTGAACTTCAGAGGTTAATCATGATTAGTTGTAGTCCATGATCATAATTTGTCCTGGTTTGATACTGATAAATGACAGCACTTCTAAAAAATGTATAGAACAGTGTGCTTGCTGGAAATATTTGCTCACCTTGAAAAGGGATACAGATAAGAGTGAGCCCTGTTACTTCCCCCAAATATGATTACCTCTGTGTTACTCTTAGAATGACAAGTAACTGTCTTGGGCCCACTAAGGGAGCCAGCTTGCGGAAAGAGCATCTGAGCTGAACTTGGCAGTCACGTAAGATGCAAGGCACTGGAGTCTTTAGTAAGGTCTGTTCCATTGAATGATCACCCTGAGAGTGCGTACCTGCTGATTCTGCATTATGTAAGGTGCTGCATGCCCTTGTGGTTTAAATTCTCCTATTTGGCAGCTAAAATTATACTGATATAGCAGAGTCCTCAGAAAGTAGGACATCTCTCTGGTAGAATCACTCACTACTTCTTTATTTGTGGCAAGGTGTAGCGGTGAAGATAATCTGGGGAAACATCCTTTAGCCATGATCCTCAAAACAGAATTGTGGAACAGGGCTATGTGTAAATTCACTCAGATGTAGTAGTAACAACAACAAATGTAGGAGTTATAGTTAAAAGTTAAAATAGAAATGTTTCAAACTTGGAGAATGTAGAAATAAGAATATAATTCACAAACTCTTAAAGTTGGAGTATGGTAGAAAGAAATCTTAATTAAATTAAATTTCTAATCTTTCATATTGGAGAGCTGGTTCATACTGCTTAGAGCAGACAAATCAAGCAGTAGATGTATAAACACACTATTTTAGTATCTAAAGAGATCTGTAAGAAAAATCAAAATTAACATAACAATGAAATCAGGAGATACGATGGAGAAGGAAAGTGAGGGAAAAGATAAGCATTTCAGCTTACTCCATCTTTAAAGTGGGCAATCCATATGTGCTCTCTACAAATGAAAAAAAAAATAAGAAGCTTCTAGATTATTGTTAAAATTTAACATGAACCTATAGGATCTAAAATGGATGATATAACCTCTGAGCCATTAGTTGGGAAACATATCCCAAACAAAATACAGAGACAGATCATATACAAAAACTAGATAATTTTGGTCCAGTGCCCATAGCACAGTGGTTATGGCACAAGCCACATACACCAAAGGTGGCTGGTTTGAACCTGACCCGAGCCAGGTTCAAACCAGCTAAATAACTAAACAACAGCTAAATAACTGCAACCACAACAAAAAAGAATAAAAATGGCTAGGCATTGTGGCCGGCTCCTGTAGTCCCAGGTACTTGGGAGGCTGAGGCAAGAGGATCGCTTAAGCCCAAGAGTTTGAGGTTGCTGTGAGCTGTGACATCATGGAACTCGACTAAGGGTGACCTAGTGAGACTCTGTCTCAAAAAAAAACTAAATAATTTGAAAAGCAGTAACAACATATTATACAAGAATTAGAATAAATCCATCATGTCAGTAATTATAAATAAAATGAGTGCAAATATTAAAAGAAAGAGATCCGCTGAATGGAGGAAAGCCTCAAGATCTCAGGTGCTAATGAAGTGTGTTCAGGTATCCCCAGTTTTAAGCTGCCCTTCTTCATTTGTCTGCCAAAGTGGCACCACTTGTGCTTAGAATCTCAGTCTTTTCATGAGGACATTTTCTTCAGCTATAGGCTCTGATCCTTTTTGTTGTTAATCAAGATTTCATTTTAAGCTGGATTAGAGGAATATCACACCCCCATGTCTATCACTTTGATTTTTCCAATCCTTCTCTCGGTGAATACAAACATTCCTTTCTCTTTCTTCACATTCTCAAAGAAAAATCCCCATACAAGTCACCAGCTGTCAACTGCTCACTGTATTCAAGAACATAAAGACATTGTTTTCCAAACTGGGCAGTTGGGATAGTCCATGATGCTAGAAACGCAAAAATTCTTCCACACTAAGTCAATACCTATGTACTAACGTGAACCGGTTGCTGGCATTGCAAAGCTAAATAAGTCTTGTTGACAATGCAGACCGCATGTTACAGGCAGCTAGTTTTTGATTAGGTTCCAAAAATAATACAGGCTGTCAGTATGGAAATGAATGTCATTGCATTCACATGGACACATCAGCATCAATGTTTCAACAGACTTCAATGGGTGAATTCATTAAAATAACACATGCTTTTAAAGAGTAAATCAGGTTGACTGACGGTGAGAAATGTTTAAAAGTCCAGTGTGTATATTTTGAAATTGCACATTGCAATGGGCAGGTCAAAGTCCTCTTCTGTTTAAAGAAGTCCTTCTCTATCTCAGTGGAAAAAACAACTGGATGATGCAATCAGGTGTGGGGTGTGTTGAAATTTGTTAGCAATAGCAGTTAGTGTACCAAAGTTTGTGAATGATTTACTAAATAAAAACCAGAACATAGTCAGGGCTATCTGCAAAACTTTGCTCTTGCTAACATTCTGATATGCATTATCAAGCTCAGAAAACAGGGATTTAAGTAGCATTACTCCTCAGAGAATCCTAAATAAATCTATGCATACCCATGGGACTATGTATAAACCAGTGGTTTAAATGCTTATGTTTAGAGAACAATCTAAAAGAAAACTTTGAAAAGGTGCTGTAAATAAACGGTAAGGGGGATTACAGGGGTAACTGAGACCCTGTCCCCCAAATGCTTGGACTTCCCTAGCAAGGCTAAAGTAGTTATTTTTTTCTTTTAAAGAAAATAAACACCTGGGAAACCTACCGGGAACAATGTGTAAATCTTCCTTTGTGTGTCCCAGGAACTTCACTGACCCACGCAAAAGGCATAAAATCTGTGGAATTTTTGTTGCCTAAGAGGTGGAATACAAAACCCCGAATAAGCTAAGACTGCAGGCTTTCATAACCAACTGTAATTTTAATGATTTTCTTGCGCTACCCAAGTCTTATTAAGAGAGATGAGAAGTCTGCCAAAGCAAATAGAACGGCGCATATTGGACCATCTGAGTTTTATGTTATGGAGGCTACGCCTATTCATGGAATTTTAAATTGGAGGTTGCCGGGAAGCCAGAAGGAAAGGACAGATTAATATATGTTCTCATAGAAAAAATAATACATCTTTTTTCAAATTTCTACTTTTGTCTCATGGAACTTTATCCATCTTTTGGTAATAAAATCATTTATCAATGCAAAATAGTGAGTTTTAGTATATAGTACTGTGGATTAGGGCTGGATATTATGGCCAGTCCTTGACTTAAGCATTTTCCCCCCCATAAATTCCAGTGAAATAGCTTGGGTTTCATTATAGTAAAATTTTCCTTTTACTATTTATATAGAAAATAGTCAAGGTCTGTTTTTAACAGTTTCAATTATTTAACATTTCATCAAAAAAATCAAAATTTCCTCAAATAATAAAGCAGAATGATTCATTTTTTATTATTCTTTGTATTTCATAGAAAATCAAGGGGCCATATTTATAGGAATCCTCTATGAAACAATCTTAACTGGTGATCACCCAGCTTGTATGGGACAGAGGTAGTTACAGCCACTCCTTTTACTCATGTGTTTACTGTACAATATAAATCATGTTTTCATTTAAAAGATCTCAAATCTTTAAAACATGGATCATGATTTACTTGGCATTTTCCCGTTGACATTTTCTTCCCTAGTCTAAATATCTAGAGCACCCAAACTGTCTTCTGGTTTTGAAAATATGGACTTTGCTTTATTTATCGGTTTTATAATATTTTATCCCTAGATGTCAATAATCAACTTTTTTCCTAAAAGAAATGAAGAAAGGTTTCAAGATTAAAGATTTAAATTTAACTTAGTTTCTATAATCAAAAGTGATAAAGGGATTGTAGACTCTGCCCCATGTTTTGCTAAGGCACAAGACAAAGAGAGTCAACAAAAATGGTTAAAAGTAGTGACAGGCAAAAACAAATAAGTTATGTTTATACTTGTTTAACTTGGGATTGAACTCAGCAGCAACTAACAGATATCCCCATAAACAGTGGCTTAACTTCAAAGGTGTCATTTAGCTTAAGAGATAAGACACTGTTGGCAGTAGTCATTCTAGGGCTAGTATGACACTTCAAAATTACGATTAAAGACTCAGACTTTTACTTTCTTCCTGTTCTGCCTTCCACAGCTTGTGAGTTGTTATCTAATGGCTGGAAGGCTGTTGTGTGCTTACTACAGTCTGTACTCTAGGTGGGAAGAAGGCCAACTACAGAAAGCCAAAGGGTAGAATGGAGGATGCCTGCCAAGACAGCCCCCTCTGCAAAGCTTCTCCTGAGGTCCCACCCAAGGACTTCTGCTTATACCTCATTTGCCAGAATTGAGTCCATGGCTACCTTACCTACAAGCAACCTGGGAAGCTGAATCCATTCATTTAACCTGGCACAATGTGCTCTAAACAAGCCCAAGGTTCTGCTGGTAAGGAGGGAGGAGGATGAGAACTCGTTGTACCTTCGGCAGTAGCCAGAACATTGGAAGCCCTCAGTCAGCTGGTAACATGTGCACACACACACAAATCAAAACAAAAATGCTTCCAATTTATTTGTGTATTTTATTGAAAGGAGCTATTCTACCATTCATCTGCATATACAGTATTTAAGATACAGTATTTTAAAAATATTTAAGAGAACATTTAGTAACTTATTTCATGGTATTTTTGACCATTGACAGCCTGAGTAAGGATTAGATTTAAAAATATTAAATGAAATACTTCAATATTCAGTTAAGCGAAAGGGAAAAATAATGAGCAAGTCATTCTTTAATTTTTATGACTTTGAAGCTGCATAAGAGTAGAAAAAAGAATATCAGCTAGTCGTTGCAATAATTAAACCTAAATAACAAATAAAAGTCATTATTGCTTGTGCCATAATGTACCAGGAAGTTTATGTATTTCAATCCACTCCTTACTGCCCTATAAATGAGTCAATATTGTGACTCCCGTTTTCTAGTTGAGGAACAAA
The DNA here is from genome assembly GCA_963573935.1 of Arctocebus calabarensis. NCBI lineage: Eukaryota > Metazoa > Chordata > Mammalia > Primates > Lorisidae > Arctocebus > Arctocebus calabarensis. The sequence goes on from CAUYON010030423.1 coordinate 20,109, forward strand.
CTTGAGGCAGGGAATGATTAAGTCATTTGTCTAAAGTCATATCATTAAATAGTAGAGGGAGGATTTAAACTCAGGCTTTTTAGACATGGGACCCACACTTAACCATTTGGACATGGAACCCACACTTAACCATTATGCCACAGTGATCAAATCCCAACTGTTATAAACACTTATTTACCAACTACTTATACGTATACTTAGTGAGCAATAAACATATACCACTGGAAGCTAAAATAAATCATTTCTAAAGTATATAAGAATCCTGCATTCAATTTCCAGGGACACACTTGTTTTATCTGGGTTGTTAAAAAAAGCACTTAGGATAGAAAAGACATTGCTTGGAAAACCAAATGAACTTTAAACATGACAAATGTTGCGTTCCTGAATTTAGGTTCAAATATCATGGCAGAAATAAGTGGGAGAAAACTTAATATGACGCATTTGTAAAAATACTTGTAATATCTGCCTAAAAGAGTTCATGCGAAAATGCTTTAAAACTTCAGTCTGCACATCTAATAGACTCATGCTTATTACCACGTAGATGGGAATAGAGAAGCAGATAAATTTATTTTAGCAATAAAAATAGAAGCTCCATAAATTTGTTGAGAATCTACTTTGTTCCAAACACTTGCTAGCAAAGCAAAGATCAAAGAACACAATTTCCATGTTGTCTTTTATCAAATCCAAGTACTTAGAGATTAGTGGGAGAGAAACCGTCAGCAGATAACCCCAAGACCCTAACAACTGTGATCAAGATATTCAGTCTTCTTAGGTCACAGTCAAGTCCCTCAACCAAACAGAGGGCATCAGAGATATTTTACTACTGTAAAACATCTTATCCTGCTTAAGAGTAAGTCAGAGCAGTGGGCGGTGGACAGGGTGTTCCAGGGACACTGGGTGTCTTGAGCAAGGTCTGAGGAGGCCTCACAGTTTGAACCCATGGACTCAGTTTCACAGATCGCTTGTAGCTGCAGAGGTGGCTGTGTCCCAAGCGCTGCCTGGGGGAAGCCTGAGCAGTTTTGAGTTGCTTGACAAAATCACTTAAAGGAGAAGGGTACAGAAGCCACTGGAAATGTAGAAAGAGCTTATGCTTGTTCTGTAGGTGATGACCACATACAAAAGGGTTTTAATTCTGAAAGGGTCATAGTTAGATTTGTGTTTTCAGGTTTTCCTAGTTGAATCACTTCACCTTTTAGAGCAGCATTTATTTATTTATTTGTGTGTGTGTGTGAAACAGAGTTTCACTATGTCACCCTCAGTAGAATGCTATGGCATCACAGCTCACAGGAACCTGAAACTCTTGGGCTTAAGTGATTCTCTTGCCTCAGCTTACCAAGTAGTTGGGACTACAGGCACCCACCACAATGCCTGGCTATTTTTGTTGTTATTGTTGCAGTTGTCATTGTTTTGGCTCTCCTCGGCCAGGTTCGAACTTGCAAGCTCCAGTGTATATGTAGGTGCTGAGCCTAGAGCAGCATTTTTCAACTTTTTTTTTTTTTAATCTCATTGCACACTTGAGCCTATAGTTAAACTTTCATTGCACACTTAAATTATGTTGGTCAAAATAAAAAGAGTTAAAAAGCATATAGTTACTCTACTTTACCCTTCTGTCAAAAATAATTTAATTAATAATCTATAACATTTTTCATGTCGTACCTTAGATCCTCTCACAGCACATTGGTTGAAAAATCACTGATACAGAGGCTCAATTCTCTTATTTATAAAGTAAGAAAGTTTATAATTACTGTTTTTAAAAAATGCTTATTCTTCAAAAAATGAGAATTTAAAAGAAACCTTATTTTTAAAATTAATTCATTGGGGAAGGTTGAAGTAGGTCATTTCTGAGAACTTCTCTGATTAGAAGATTTGAAAAAGCAGTTAAAATAATTTAAAACAATTTAAAGACAATATCTTTGTTTTTAAAGATAATAACCAGACAGAGCTTAAAGTTGTTATGTCCCTGTAGGGGACCAGAATTCTCTCATCCCCATGTCGTTCAGCAGGAAACCCTGAATAAGCCAAGGGTGACGTCCAGGACACTGTGTGTATGTGTCCTTGTGTGTACACACGTGTGTGTGGGGGGGGCAGAAAAGAACTGGAGTTTGCTGTTGAAAGAGAAACCATATATAATAGCAGTGCAAACAGAATTTCAAAGAAAATTACCCCTAATGGAAAAGTATTGGGTAATCCATGAGCGCTGCTATCATGGCTGACCTAGGAGAGCTGGCTAGAGACATTTGTTAAACATATTTCCCTGCACTCCCTTTGCTTCCAGCATCAGAGAATAATCAGTCACCTGCCTCATTGTGTAGAAAGTAGATCAATGCTCTTGGATTGTTTCTCTTGTCTTCTGTTGACAAGCTAGAGAAATGTTCATTTTCAAACACAACTTCGTGCTTTAGGGCAAGTTTTCAACAAAGTTCTAAAAAGTTATTATTAATGCATCAACCAAGTCTCCTCTGACTTAACACATGCACATTTTCATATAAAGGCTAAAACCCAATTATAGCACAAGAATACAGGGAAAAGGGAAAGGGAGGGGAAGGGAGAGGGGAGGATGGGTGGAGGGAGCGCAATTAGTGGGATCACACCTACGGTGCATCTTAGCAGGGTACTGGTGAAACTTATTAAAGGTAGAGTATCAATGTCTTTATATAGTGATCAAGAAAATGCTATGAAGGCTATCTCTAACAGTACAATCAAAATATTTCTGATTGTATATGAAGCACATTCTGCCATATGATTGCACCAATGTACACAATTATGATTTAATAAAATTAAAAAAAAATATGTTCCCTTTCACATACTTTTAGGATAAAATGTCCTAGTTGAGTCTTAATTCTTTAATGTGTTCCTCTTAATTAAAAACAGTTGACCCTTGAACAAGACAGGTTTGAACTACTTACATGTGGATTTTCTCCCACCTTTGCCATTCGGGAGACAAGACCACCCTCTTCCTCCCCCTCCTCCTCAGCCTACCCAGCGCAAAGACCTCTACGATGATCTGCTTTCCACTTAACGAATAGTAGATGCATTTTCTCTTTCTTACCATTTCTTAATAACATTTACTTTTCTCTAGTTTATTATAAGAATACAGTATGTAATACAAAATAATATGAAATGTGTGAATTAACTGTGTAGTTTATCAGTAAGGCTTCTTGTTAACAGTAGGGGATTAGTAGTTAAGTTTTGGGGGAGTCAAAGTTACACACAGATTTTCAGCTGTGTAGGACTCAGTAACCCAACCCCTGCATTGTTCAAAGGCCAACTGTACTGCTAAAAGCTATGTAAGATCACATGGAATAAAAATTTAATCTTATATATGTTTATGTTAAACTGTTTTTTATTTATTCTTCATTTTCACTTAATTTCAGATTTATGGAGACTTTGCAAGCATACTACAAAGAATTCCCATATACCCATTACTTAGATTCTCCATATTTTTATATTATACCACCTTTGCTTTACCAATCCCTACATTTTCTCTGCATGTTAAATGTATATGGGTATATATGCATTTAATTATTTTTTCTGAAGGGTAAGATGTAGACATGCTGCTGCTTTCCCTTTAAATACCTCATTATATATTTCCTAAAGCAAGGACATCCTCTTACATAAACACAATGAAATCATCTAAATGAGAACATTAGTGCTGATATAATACTATAGTAGAGCCTCTATAGGTGACCACCTCCCTACATTGCTCACCTCCTTCAGTTGACCTAATTTCATAGACCACACATGTACCCCGTGCATAGATCAGCACAGTGGACCGAGTTCCTTGTGTTGGCCACCTCTGCATGTTAACTAGTTTGTTACACTCCCTTGGGTGGTCAACTAATAGAGGTTCTCCTGAATAATCTAGTTTACTTTATTTAAATTTTGCTAATTTTCCCAATAATATCCTTTTCAAGAGACAGAAAGTCCCAGATAATGCATTGAGTTCAACTGTAAGTCTCTTCAGCCTCCTTCAATCTGCAATAGTCCCCAGGCTGTCTTTGTCATGACTTTGACATTTTTGAAGAGTATAAATCAGTTATTTTGTAGGGTCTCCCAATTTGGGTTTGCATATATATTTTTCAAAACATGAAATATTCACTATGAAGGAGTTGGCAAACTCCTGTTGCTCTAGAAACTCGTAACTTCAAAATTTATTGACTTATGTGAGCACAAATACATGAACACTAAAGGGATTCAATCTCTGGATTTATATACGTGGCTCCTGAGCTGTTTGTACGTACGTGTGCCTTCTTCAGATTCTGTACACTCTGTTCCTAAATAAAAATAATAAATGGCCCAAGTTAGGATCTGAAAAATTTATACTTCATTCTTAATGTAAAAGTTCTTTGTTCCCGATTTTATTAGTAAGCATTGCTAATAGAAACTCTTTTTCCTGCCTAGGCTATTTGTCTCACTTTGTTTTGAGTAAAAATAATAGAAAGAAGTGAAAAGGTTGCTACTGAAAGGTTCAGAAGTGGCTTATTAGATAAGCAAACTAGTTTACTGAAAAGGTCCACCAAGATGTGCCTTTGTTGTGGGACACCCAGTCCATTTCTATGCAGAAATTTCATGACTATTTATTCCCAGACTTCTCCTCTTATTCAGGCCTTTGTTTTGGTGCAGCTATAATATTCAGGACTTTTACGTGAACATGACTTTCCACATACAACATTGTAGAACTTTTTTTTAGTCATCAGGTCAAGTATTGGAATCTTGAGATGAGGGCTTGAGAGAGCAACATTATTTCTCCTTTAATGCAGTAAATAAACCCAAGCATAATGACTATCTCAGGAATCACGGAAGAATAGATTTTTATTGGACAGCTGCAGAGGGAGCTGCTTGGGTCACACAAACGTAGTTATTGTTAGGCTAACATATAAGTATAAAGCTCTTCTGCTAAGATAAAAATGTGCCTCCTCTGATAAAATAAGTTGATTTTTTTCCCCAGAAAAATAAAATAGAAGTGGTGACAAATAAATTAAAAAAGCACATATAGTGAGTGACATTCAAGCCCCAGATGGATATTGAGTTTGGTAGAACTGTTAACCAGATCAAGGAATATTTTCATGCTGGAACTTATTTTTTTTTGAGTTTCTGGCAGGGGCTGGGTTTGAACCCACCACCTCTGGCATATGGGGCTGGCACCCTACTTCTTTGAGCCACAGGTGCTGCCTCATGCTAGAACTTCAGGTCTTATGTGTTTACGACTATCAGTTACCTGTCTCTAAAGATTTTTCTCTGTACCAGCAAACAGTGTAAGAATAACTGTCTTGGAAAAACAATTGTAGCTCTCTTTGCCATTAAGAAAAGTGGTCCCTTTAAAATAACTGTACTTCTGATTAAAAAACAACAATCACCTATTCTATATACCTTTCTTTTAAGTTTACTCTTCTTTGCAAGTGAAGTGATTACTATTAGAATTCTTTCAATTGGGCTCAACAATGCATGGCTTCTGTTTCAGAAAAATCAATGTTTTTTTTTTTAAAAATACCTTTGTTCTCTTGTTAATTGCTACCACCTGCCTTCCAGAAGACCTGAATTATTTTTTTGGTGGCCTTCATTTTTACCTGATTTTGAGCAACAGTAGGTTAGTTTGCCACTTATTTACTTCTCACCACTGAGTGTCATCCAGAATTTTCTTGCTGAATCAACTTTTTGAGCTCTCAACTTTCTTTTCAATCTTATCTCACCTCGGTTGCTGATCTGTCAGGCCTAGGGATTCAGCTTTGTTGCACCAACGCACACTTCAAAGATGTTTTAGAATTCGCACTTCAAAATTAAAATATACATTTTCTTTCAAGTGACTGAGCCATGAAGCAGAATCACATGGGATAAGGAAGTGGTAGAGTAGAACAGGGGAAAAAAAAGAAAAGAAACCATAACAGAGAAGCAAGTACTTCCCAGGGAATCAACTTTCTCAAACATGTGTTTCCCAGAGCTCAGGAAACACTAATTTCTGTGTTGTTGGTATTGTTTCTCTGTTCTACCCTGCCACTTCCTTATCCCACATGATTCTATTTCACGCCTCAGCCACCAAGTAAGAAAATGTATATTTTAGATTGGATTTTAACTGTAAGCATATTTTTAAAGGGAGCCCCCACTATTCAAAGTGCTAGATTAGCTGTGGCTGGGTGGTGTGACATGGCAGACTCAGAGACAAGGCTCCCTCCTCCAGCCATAGCTGGAGTCCTCGAGAGACCACTGGAACCCAGCACCTGAGTTGCCTGGTGCCTACTATGGAAGGTTCCACTTTTTAGAACATTGACCGATTCCGAGGTTGTTGTAATGGGGAAGATATGTATGTCTCACAGTTGTGCCAATGATTGGTTGATTTAAAAATGATTCCACATTGTTTCTGCCAATCAGAGTGTTCCTCTTCCTGCCACGCCCCTGAAGTGATTTCATCCACTCGGCATTTGGAGAGGTGCTAGTGAACGGAGTCATCACCAGGTAAGGGCTGTATAAGAGGATGGGTAGGGGTGTGATGATGGGCAAAATTCTGGTCACTTTGCTAGCCACCTCAAGCCAGGGAATGCTTGGGCTATGGCTGGTTGCTATCAGCTTCGGTTCCTTGCACACAGGAGTGAGAAAATTGAACTCAGGCTGTTAGCTCCAGGGTTTTCTTCTCAAACGGTCTCAGCACAGACTCTTCCCTTTCTTTTCTCCCTTCCCAGGTGGGAAGGGGAACATTTTTTAATTTCCAAGAATAGAAGATCCCACTTTGCAAGTGGGTATTTGAGTCTTTCTTTCTCCTTGGGTTTAGGTGAGTAAGTTGCTCCTTACTCCCAAAAGTCAAGTGACTAAAGCTTTTGTTTGGGTTCCTAGTGACAGACTTTCTTTTTTTAATTGTAGATAAGGGGTCTTGCTATGTTGCCCAGGCTGATCTCAGACTCCTGGCTTCAAGTGATCCTCTTGCCTTAGCGTCTCAAAGAACTGGGATTATGGGTGTGAGCTACTATGCCAGGCCTACCATGCCAGGCCTGAGAGACTTTTAACTATTTCTGTGAGTTGAAGAGAGAAGAGGTTTTTATTGTATAAATGGAATAATTTGGTGGACTCAGGGTAGGAAGGAGGAGGAGCCAGGAGCAGTAGGGAGAAATATTTCAAAATATTTTCCTTCATGTGTTTCATGACACAGTTCCTCCCAGCTCGGCTTATCCCTGGTACAGTTCTTCTAAAAGACTAACTCTAGCAACTCTTAATCTAAAGTATGGTAGACAGCATTTGAAGTATGAAAGCCATCTGGGAACCAAGGTAATCTCTAGAGTAACATTTGGAATTTTTCATAATGACCACTCTTGTTTAGACAGTTCAACAAATCCTATTTTAATCTCCAGTAAATGATAAGCCCTCTACTAAGGTACAGCATTACCAAGAGAAATAAAAACCTCTGCCTTAGGGAGTTTAAGAAACAGAGCTTAAGAAATAAATACACAAAATGATACTAACCATAATAAAGTCTATGCAAAGTAAAGAAATAATACAGTGCTGGAGATGATTTATTTTCAGAGAGGGGGTTGTTAAGGAAACTGATAATGCTTGACCTGGGTTTTAAAGGATGAATAGGAGTTTAACCAATGAACAAGAGAGAGGCAGGTCTATACAAGTGGAAAAGGCATGTGTGGGGGAACAGAGATGTGTCTGTTCTCCTCTGCTGGTTACACTTTGGATTTCTGAGGCTCAGGGGGACTTGGTGAAAAGAGGTTTAAAGCCCTCTGGGGCTCTTTGTGTCTGCTTCAGAGGAGTCTGGAGATTTCAGGGTGAGAAGTGAGTTTTAGATTCTCTGGAAAAATCTTAGGAAACCCCATTTGGAGAGTGGTTGTTAGAGTCCCATCTTGCTCCAGAAGTGTTACTTTGGGGTTCGAAGTCCTTGGCTCTTGGAATGGCAGGTGCTGACCACTGCTGCTCCTTTTAGGGGTGAGAAGCCAGACAGCAGATAGCTGGGGATCAGGGTTAGCTGGACTGAACCTGACATGTCCAGGGGACAAACTGGCATCTTTCTGGGGAACTAGAGAAATCTACACTCTTGAAACCTTCGAAGAGAGAACAGAGAAACCTCAGCAGCCCCGACCTTCCTTCTGACGTTGTAGAAATGCATCTCGTCTGTCAGGAAGGTGCTACAGTGCTGTGGATGGCTTTCAGAGTTCAGTGGGGGCACTCAGAGAGTTCAGGCTGAGCCAGCGGAGAATGCAAGCTCTTCCTGTCAGGGAATTCTGTGTCACACCCAGTTTGTCTGGCCTTGATCAGGGGCTCAGCAAGGGTTGAATGAGAATTCCCTGACAACCCTCGTGGTCTTCTTCTGGAGTTCTACATCACATTGAAGTGTCTACATGCAAAGGACAGCATGACTGGGCCAGTAACTGGACTTAGGACATTCAATTTTCCAAAAGATTCTTAGATCAGGATCTTCATTTCCGCTAAAAGTGGATTTCTGTAGTTCATAGCAACATTACATTAGGCAGTTCTACACAAACTATAGTTTGATCCTACTGTTTTGGTGTTTTACCAAGCATTGATTTCAGGTATATTGTATTCATAAATCTGTTCTTAAGTATATTTTGCTGTAATGGCTCAATGTCCCATTCATAAAGATCTGTACAACAAATTCTCCTCAACATTTAAAAAGAGATCCTGATAAGCTGATGTGCTATGTTTTTTGGAAACAGAGTCTCACTTTGTCACCATGGCATCATAGCTCACAGCAACCTCAAACTCTTGAGCTCAAAGCAATTCTCTTGCCTCAGCCTCTCAAGAAGCTGGGACTACTGGTGCCCACCCCGGCGCCTGGCTATGATGTGCTTCTTTTTTTATATCAATTAATAGAGAACTATGTAACCCAGGATGTTTTGTATTTTGCTTTAGTTACTAGGAAGCTCAGAGGTAAATGTTCTAATTAATTCTGTCATTGTAATTTATTTCTCTGCTACAAGTCTCTTGTTCTCCTATCCTTTAAAAAATCTTCCTGTTGTATGAGTAACAACATATGTCTCTTTCATTGTAAGAGATTTTGAGCTCATTTTTAGAAATAGGTGGGGAGGAGGGGCGTAGAAAATAAGTATGTTCAATGAAACTAACATTTTATTAAATTATTATCTTATAACAAAACTTACACGTGAAAACTCTCGTGCATTAAGCATAAGTTAGGGTTCTCATTGTGGCAGTTGTTCACTTGGAAGCACTATTGACCGGAAAGCACTCTCACTCCTCCTGGAAGGCCTGTGTGGGCCGTTCCTCTGTTAAACTCTTCTAGACTAACTCGCTCATCTCCAGACACTGGCATCACTCTAAGCACCTCTAAGCACTCAAGTGTATGTATCTGGGTAACCATAGCTGTCATTAGTTATGTATTTCATAGAACACAGAAATTTAGAGCTGGAAGAAATGTAATCACCCAAATCCCATTTAGCTAAAACGATAGATGGGCGTTTAGAAACCACAAAGAGATTACGACAAAAGTTAGCATGCTGTAGGTAATTGCCTGGGCTCTTCAGGGCTCTCTGCAGAACGTGTAGGCTGGGCCGGAGAGACTCTGGGTGCTGTGTGCATTGTTCTTCCCTGAATGGCAAACAGAAACTTTGAGCCTTTCTTCTTGAAAATAAATTTTCATCTAGTTATTTGTTTCTGTTTTCTTTTTTACACCTGTCTGTCATCTCTGGAAGGAATGGTCCTTGGGGGTGGGGGCCATGTCCCTGCCATCTTCTATCTTTTGGCACCAGCTTAGGTGCTGGCAACAAGCCCACAGTTGGCTAAGTGAAGGAATGGACGGTATACTGTCTCTACGGTAGGACTGTGGATCTGTTGATGGAAGGGCCTACCCTGTCGTGATTCTTCTGCCTTGTGAGATGCCCTGCCTGCAGAGAGCACGGTGAACAGAGACCGACAGAAGCAAAGGTACATCCAAGGCATGAGTGGAGCGTCTCCTCACAGGTCGACAAGTAGCTTTAGATGCTGCTGTCACTATCACTACCCGTCAGATGGCTGCGCAGGCAGAGCCAGGCTGGGAGGGGTGAGCCAAAGGATGTGGCAATGAAAAGATCAGAAAGACTTGGTGAAGGATTTGAGGTCCAGTGAAAGAAGTAAGGGAGCTGAAGATGGTGCCAAAGAGTAGTTTTGTGTCGGGAGAGGTATGATGTTCACCTGCAGACTGTAGAAGCTGAAGGGGAGACATTTGGGGGGTGGGGGAGAAAATCATTTGTGGACACTTGTGCAGAGTGGTCAGGCCCAGTTTCTTTTCTGTGTGTGTCCACGTGGCTGCTGGAGCCCTGGATCTGGCAGAGGAGTCAGACAGCAGGAGGGAGGGAGAGCAAGGGTGGTCGTCAGCTTGTAACGAGCTTTCCTGGAAGTCACACACTGTGCTTAAATCCTACTGGCCGGAACGTGGTCCCCTGGCTGTACTTTGCTTTAAGGAAGTTTGGGAAATGGAGTGTTTTAGTTAAACGCAGGCTCTAAATAAGATTGGGTAGCCTTTTTACTATGGGAAAGGTGAGGTGGAATATTGAGGGGACTAGAATACAGCCTCTTACTCCTCATCTAGGGCTCTATCACCCAGGGGAAGAGCTGACCTATGCTGTGGGGGCAGAATGAGAAACTGGGAGATGCCTGACACTTAGTGGTCAATGTCTTGGTTTTGGCATTTGCTGTTATCTTGACCACAACATACAATTTCTCTGAATCCCAGCTTCTAAGCCTATAAAATGGTTTAGTGGGTAAAATAACCACTGAATTTCTATCAGCTAAAATATTTTAAAGTATGTGTTAACTATAAAACATTTTAACATTATATATCTATATATATGTAGTAGCCGAAACTGGTTTAGCAATTGAACAAGTCAAACGAGTCTGTGTAGGACTCTTACTAATGGCTATTTCAGTTTGATATTTACTAGAAGACTCTGTGATTACATTGGATTACAAACCCGCCTCCTCTTCTTAGATACAGTTTAAAAAAATGAAGGCCATCATGATTGCCTACTCAAAAGCTACTTCTCTGCTTTTTCCTGGCCAACAGGACCCTACTTTTACTTAAATTTCAGTCAGCAACCTTACAGTAACCTCACTCCTAAGAAGGCTGCCATGAATTCCCTCCCTCCCTCCCTGCTCAGGCACGCCACTTCTCCGTGGAGAAGGGGAGTCTCTACCAGCAGTTCTCAACCTGTGGGTTGTGACCTCTTTGTAACAATGAAAATACATCATGGCATTAGGAAGGTTGAGAACCACTGCAAGCCCCTGCACTGGGCAAGTTTGATGGATAGATCACCGCAGAGGAACATAGCATTATAGAATCTTATCAGTTCCAGGCTCAGCGTTCAGGAGGAACAGCAGTTTCCACTGCCTGGCTTTTGGAACCCTGAGCTGCCACATAAGTTTTGGCTCCTTCTCTATAGATAGAGCCCCATGGATGAGCCCTGGAGGACAGAAGAGCAAGGGGGCCATATGGGGGATTATCCAGCCCCTCTGAATCTGCAGAAGATTTCAGCACCAGTCATCTGAGGGCAGCCCCCCATGAGAGAACCCAGAAGTTCCCAGCTGAGCCCAGTCAAACTCACAACACTGTGAGACATCAGAGGAAATCAGAGGTGCCCAAGCCATGGCCCATGGGTCTCATGTGGTTCCAGATGGCTCTGAAGGCAGCCCCAACATACAATCTTAAACTCGCTTAAAACATGAGGTTTTTTTTTGGTGGAACTCGATTGTGTGGTTCTCAAGCATGAATGACAATGTTGTGCCTCAGTGTCATGTAGAATGAGCACTATTTGTACATGTGAGTGGCTTCCAGTGTGCTACCTTCCAAGTGCAGACAGTCAAGCTGATACCATCAGATCTTACATGTGCTTGTGGTGACTTGGTGGGGCAGTGATTATCAATAATATTCCACTCTACCATTGACACATTAGGCATTTAATGTTATTCAGAAGTCACCTAAGCATTCTTTTTAGAATATTAAGGTACTTCTGTACCTCACACATAGTCTGCTGTGATTTACAAACAGCAGAGATGTGGAAGGGCACAAACCTTGCTTTGTATTTTCCTTTCAACTAATTTTCATAATAAAAGTAAATATAGTCCCTTATCTATTCTTACCTACAATGTCTCAAAAGAGAACAGAACCCCCCAAAAGAAAATTGTGGATGAAGGAAGATTGTTGAATGAAAAGCAGATAGATTACACATTTTTGTTGGCGCAAATAGTAAGGCACTTGGCTTAATTTGTAGGATATTTGTGCAAGTTTTCAAAGGCTATAATTTGAAAAGGAATTATATACAAAACATGCAGTCAAATTCAAAGGTGTATGAAGGATTGTGTCATAAAGACATATTAGCGGAACAGAAAAAAACTGTCTTCTCAACAAAAATTATTTTAAAGTTACAAGTGATGGATTCTATTATAAAAGCTAGTTATGTGGTAGCATATTTAACAGCAAAAAAATAAAAAATACATGCTGATGGTGAATTTATTAAGCAATGTATGGAAAGCATGGTAGATATAATTTGCCTTGAAAATTTCTAAAATCAGTTTGTCTCACCAGACTGTGGCCAGGTAAACTGAAGAAATTGGAAAATATATAGGAAGAAGTTTGGAGGGTAAAGCTGCTAATTTAAAACTTTATGCTTTGGTGATGGATGACACTACTGAGGCTACAAATAGGGCTCAACTTGCCATTTTATTAGAGGTATTGATGATGAATATGATGCCACTAAGGAAATAGCCTCTTTAGGGCATTAAAAGAGATAGCTAAATCAAGAGATTTAGACGAAGCAGTAAAAAATATGTCAAGATAATTATCATTGTCTATCGTCAACATATCTGGTGTAGTTACTGCAGGTACCCCAGTGATGGTAAGTAAAAGAGAAGAACTTGTAAAATTAATAAAAGATGATGCAATTGGCTGCCCCTAATTCATATTTGATGAAGTATCATTGCATAGTACATCAAGAAAATTTATGCAAAAGCTTTAAAAATGGATGACATCATGCAAATCACCAGCAAGACTGTGAATTTCATAAGGGCCAAGGGATTGAATCATCACCAATTCCAGAAATTCTTTAAAACTATGGATGCTAACTATGGCAACATTTATGTTTTGGAAGCAAGATGGCTAAACCAAGGCCAAATGTTGAAAAAATTTTATGATTTGCAACATGGTATTGTGTTGTTTATGGTATCAAAAACCAAATTTGTGTCAGAAATTGACGATGAAAACTGGCTTATAGAGTTAGCATTTTTAGGGATTTTTATAGCTTATTTATATGAATTAAATATGCGTCTTCAAGGTGAAAACCAGTTTGTCCATACAGTGGTTCAAACCATAACAGTGTTCCAAGTGAAACTGAAATTATGGCAAACTCAAATTAACGCAATCACTATTATGCACTTTGACTTGTTGGCTAAATACAGTTCTGTGAACAGCAAAAAATCTGTGGCCTTGCTTTTTGATTTGACACACTAATTGAAAACAGATTTCAAGATTTCTAGGAAAATAATATTTTGCTGCATCTGTAACTCCATTTTCAGTCGACATAAATACGTTATCTGCCAATTTTCAAATGCAAAACATAGAGCTGCAATCTGACATCCAATTTAAAGAAAATTATGATGATGCTCTTTACTGGACTTTTATGGGTCCTATTTTCTCAGAGATAAATATCTCTTAGGTCACAATCATGCCTTGTTCATGTCATTGCTTTTTTAGCAGCACCTACATTTGCCAGCACCTATTTTCAAGAATGAAGCATATTAAGAGTAAAATTAGAATCAAAAAATCTGATGAGCACCTTGGGAACTCACTGAGAATTGCAACTATTTCCATTGAACCAGATATTGAGATATTAGTTTTTCAATGTGAAATATCTCAGTAGTTTTATGTTGCCCACTTTTACTTTTATAATAAAAAATATCAAGAAAAACCAAAGATGTTTTATTCCTTAGATATGTAGATCTTCTATATTAGGGATTGTAAACTTAGGACCTGCTCAATGATTTTAAAAGACTCTGGGCTGCTGCATAATTAGGATTATGATGTGAGGCCTTTTTTGCTTATCTGTGGTGGTACATATCCCCATAATTTTGCACAGACCTTTTGTTTTTTTGCTCATCGGCTTTCATTAGTGTTAGTGTTTGTGTATTTAATGCGTGGCCTGAGACAACTCTTCTTCTTCTTCCAATGTGGCCCAGAGAAGCCAAAAGTTTGGACACCCCTGGAGTAAGTTGTTTTGCAGCACTGCAGTTTTGGTGGTTTGCTGTGTAATCATAGATAACCAAAACAAATGTGCTCAGGAAATATCCCCTTCTTGGTCCCAGAGGTGAGTCACGATTGGTCGGAACCAGACTTGGTAACTCAATTCTTTTGCCAAACTATTTTAGGGGGTCCATGTGACCCACTCCGAGTCAATGAGATGCCTAATGGCTTTTCTTTGCAGATAAAAAAAGCATTATGGGAGGAAACATCTGTGTTTTTCAGGCTGACATTGTTGTATTGATATTGATTTCTGAAATTACAGTAGCTCCATTGTGACTATAAGGGGACAGCTCTAGCACAAAGCCAGTAAGCTGAGGATGACAGAGCAAAGATGATAACCAAGAGCAGAATTCTTGAAGTTAATTCCAAAACATCCCAGACTCTAGACTTCTTCTTACATGTTTTGGTGAAATTTTTGGTTTAAATCAGTTTGAATTCAGTTTTCTATCGCTTATAGGGAAAACCATCTTAATTGGTCCAGGGGGGAGATGAATGTCTGTACCGCTCCCTTCCACAGATGTGATAAGGAAAAGACTGAAATGACAAAGTTTCTCTGTTCTTTTATACTATTAAAGTGTGGACTCCAGAGTGGGTAGAGGCCTTGCAAAGCCTGGGAGATGCAAAGGTGGCAGCTGAGTGGTGGGTGAAACCTAAATTGCTTTGCATAATGAAATAAAAATTGAGTTTTGAGAGAAGAGGGCCAGGGAACAGAAGCTCCCTGTAGGAGGTTCTTGGGCCAGGATGTGTATATGTGTGTGTTTGGATGTGTGCGCGTGAACAGGGAAATGCCAAATAGGAACAGAGCTGGATCCAAGGGACATGTGACCTTAGTGAAGTCCGGTGTGCACAGAGCCTTCTTAGAGTGTGAGGATGAGTTTCACGTTCAGTTCGGTGTTGAGCAGAGACGCATGGGGGAGGTGCAGGGTGAGGGAAGTGGAGCATTAGTGGAAGAGGAAGTGGGAGCCAGAGTGCCTGGTGTATGTGAGCCCTTGGGGACTCACAGCCATCTGGAAGCTGGCATGTAGGGGAGTGGGGGGAGAGAGGCCAGGGCAGTTAAAAAAAACTTTAATTCGGAAAGTACAAAATGACTTCTGACACATGGAAGGCTAGCTTCTTAGGAATTGTGTACTAAAACACGTTTCTTCCAAGTTTCAAGTATTCAGGTTACACATTCAGTTTTCTATAGATCCTTGTTCTCATATCAGGACATTGAGATACGGCAAGATGGCTGGACATTATAATATGCAATCTGCATGGATGGGAAGTGGCCGCATTCAGTGGACAGAGAGCCAAGTTTCTTTAGGAGGCTGGGTGCTAAGTAGATAGCTCTCTCACCACCTTCCTGGCTGACCATGAGCAAGTTGCTCCTTAATTTCCTCACCTATGAAACAAATAGCTAACCCATATCATTCCCTTTTTCACGAGTTAGAAAATAATTTTTAAGTTCCCCAAATAGAGCCAGATATGGTGGCTCATACCTGTAAGCCCAGCACTCTGGGATGTTGAGGCAGGTGGATTGCTTGGCTCAGGAGTTTGATACCAAACTGAGCAAGAGCAATACCCCATCTCTACTAAAAATAGAAAACGAGCCAGGCGTTGTGGTGGGCACCTGTAGTTCCAGCTATTCTGGAGGCTGAGGCAAGATGGTTGATCACTTGAGCCCAGGAATTTGAGGTTGCTGTGACCTATAATGCCAAGACACTCTACCTAGGGCAACAGAGTGAAACTCTGTCTCAAAAAAAAAAAATCCAAAATAATACATGACTGTGTTTTTTGGGACGGTGGTGAGATGGGGAACCAGTCTACGTGCTGAGAAAATTGCTCTTAACATTTGCAGGTCCTGGCAAGAAAGCAAATAGAAATGTGCCCATATCATGTCTAAATATCTATGAATTTTATTTTGTTTTTGTGTTTTTTTTTTTTTTGAGACACAGTCTCACTTTGTCACCCTCAGTAGAGTGCTGTGGTGTCACACAGCAACCTCAAACTCTTGGGCTTAAGCAATTCTCTTGCCTCAGCCTCCCATGTAGCTGGGACTACAGGCGCCAGCCATAATACCCGGCTATTTTTTTGTTGCAGTTGTCATTGTTATTTAGCTGGCCTGAGCCAGGTTTGAACACTCTAGCCTCTGTGTATGTGGCTGACACTCTAACCACTGTGCTATGGACACGGAGCCTATCTATGGGTTTTAAGTTAAGGCACAATTTTTTTTTAATCTACTCTCTCTAATTTTATTTTATTTTATTTTTTATTAAATCATAGCTGTGTACATGAATGCAATTATGGGGCACAATGTGCTGGTTTTATATACAATTTGAAATACTTTCATGAAAATGGTTAACATAGCTTTCACCTCATTTTCTTAGTTATTGTGTTAAGACATTTAAATTCTACTTAGTAGATTCAACATGTACCCTTGTAAAATGCACCATAGGTGTGGTCCTACCAATTACTCTCTCTCTACCCATCCTCCTCCCTCTCCTCCCCCTCCTCTTTCCTAACTTCATCTTGGGCTGTAGTTGGATTATGGCTTTCATATGGAAATGTGGGTGATTATAAATTGGTTTCATACTAGGGCTGAGTACATTGGATACTTTTTCTTCCATTCTTGAGATACTTTGCTAAGAAGAATATGTTCCAGCTCCATCCATGTAAACATAAAAGAGGTAAAGTCTCCATCTTTTTTAAGGCTGCATAATATTCCACGGTGTAGATATACCACAATTTATTAATGCATTTGTGAGTTGATGGGCACTTGGGCTTCTTCCATGACTTAGCAATTATGAATTGGGCTTCAATAAACATTCTGCTGCAAATATCTTTGTTATAAATTGAGTTTTGGTCTTCTGGATATATACCTAGTAAAGGAATTGCAGGATCTAATGGTAGGTCAATTTTTAGATCTGTAAGTGATCTCCAAACTTCTTTCCAAAAGGAACGTATTAGTTTGCAGTCCCACCAGCAGTGCGGAAGTGTTACCAACATCTATGGTTATGGGATTTTGTGATGTGGGCTAATCTTACTGGAGTTAGATGCTATCTCAAAGTGGTTTTGATGTGCATTTCTCTGATGATTAAGGATGATGAGCATTTTTTTATGTGTCTGTACGCTGTGCACCTGTGTTCTTCAGAGATGTTTCTCTTCAAGTCCCTTGCCCACATTGAGATGGGATCACTTGTTCTTTTCTTGCTAATATATTTGAGTTCTCTGTGGATTCTGGTTATTAAACCTTGGTCCGAGACATAACCTGAAAATATCTTCTCCCATTCCGAGGGCTGTCTGCTTGTTTTACTTATTGTCTTCTTGGCTGTGCAGAAGCTTTTTAGTTTGGTCAGATCCCAGTAATGTATTTTTGGTATTGCTTCAATTGCCCAGAGGGTCCTCCGCATAAAATATTCTCCCAGGTTGATTTCTTCAAATGTTTTCCCTGCACTTTCTTCTAGTATTTTTATAGTTTCATGTCTTAAGTTTAAATCTTTTATCCAGTGAGAGTCTATCTTTGTTAACGGTTAAAGATGTGGATCCAGTTTCAGTCTTCTACAGGTCGCCAGCAAGTTGGCTCGGCACCTGTGGCTCAAGCGGCTAAGGCACCAGCTATGTACACCTGATGTGGTGGGTTCAAATCCAGCCCAGGCCTGCCAAAACAACAATGATAGCTGCAACCAAAAAATAGCTGGGCATTGTGGCAGGCACCTGTAGTCCCAGCTACTTGGGAGGTGGAGGCAGGAGATTCGCTTGAGCCCAGGAATTGGAGGTTGCTGTGAGCTATGATGCCACAGCACTCTATCTAGGGTGACATCTTGAGGCTGTGTCTCAAAAAAAAAATAGGGACTCTTTTTCCCACTAAATGTTTTTGATTGGCTTATCAAATATCAAATGATGGTAAGTAGCTGGGTTCATCTCCTGGTTCTCTATTCTGTTCCATACATCTACCTCTCTGCTTTTGTGCCAGTACCATGCTGTTTTGATCACTATCAATTTATAGCATAGTCTGAAGTCTCGTAGCATGATTCCTTTGGATTTGTTTTTATTTCTGAGCAATGTCTTGGCTATTTGAGTTTTTTCCTGATTTCATATAAAAAGAAGTACTATTTTTTTGAGGTCTTTAAAGTATGACAGTGGTCCTTTAATAGGGATTGCATTAAAATCGTATTTTGCTTTGCGTAATATGGACATTTTAACAATGTTGATTCTTGCCAGCCATAAGCATGGTATGTTTTTCCACTTGTTAACATCTTCAGCTATTTCTTTTCTCAGATTTTCATAGTTCTCCTTATAGAGATCTTTCACATCCTTTGTTAGGTAAACTCCCAAATACGTCATCTTCTTTGACACTACTGTAAAAGGAAAAGAGTCCTTGATTGTTTTTTCAACTTGACTATTGTTGGTATATATATAAAGGCTACAGATTTATGAGTATTGATTTTGTAATCTGAGGTGCTGCTGTATTCCTTGATTACTTCTAAGAGTTTTGTAGTTGAATCCCTGGGGTTTTCCGGATATATAATCATATCTTCTACAAAGAGTGAAAGTTTGATCTCCTTTGACCCTATATGGATACCCTTGATTGCCTTTTCTAGCCTAAGTATGATGGCTAAGACTTCCAGTACAATATTTAAAAGCAGTGGAAACAGTGGGAAACCTTGCCTGGTTCCTGATCTGAGTGGAAATGATTTCAGTTTAACTCCATTCAATATGATATTGGCTGTGGGTTTGCTGTAAATGGCCTCTATCAGTTTAAGAAATATCCCTTCTATACCAATTTTCTTAAGTGTTCTGATCATGAAAGGATGCTGGATATTATCAAAAGCTTTTTCTGTAT